>BJBW01015761.1:78485-89821 GCA_004320125.1 Scolopax mira
TTTGTTGTGTGGGTGTCTATTTTTGTCAGTTAGGTTGACTGTTGTACAAGATGATCTTTAAGGTCCCTTCCAACCTAGAAGATTCTGTGATTCTGTGATCAGAAGCATCTTGTCCCCAATGGCCAGCAAAGGGAAATGAGGCAGCAGACAACCCTCAAAGGGGTTATCTGTATGTAGCTCAGCTCCATTTTTCCAAGCTATTGGTATGGCCACCTTCTGGGACAGACAAGAAGAGGCATAATTTCTATGGGGTGATAAAATCCAGTCAATCTCACCCTGACCTGAAACTATAAAGACAGCTTATCCCTATTAAAGGTTCACACTTGAGCAGTATTGTAGGTCAGTAGCTGCCAGTGAGTGAATGGCAGGTGTAGATAAGGCTCAGGGTTAACCACAGACACAGATGCATGGCTGTGTCAAGGCAGAGATGGAGCACAAACACACAGGGTGTGATGGCACCTGTGCCCAGCAAGCTTTCTTTTGGCATGGAACTGGAAGAGCAGTAGCAAGAACACCCATAGCCTGAAATGACAGGAAGAAGGCTCCCCTGCATTAGGATGGGAGCCATGTGCAGCACAGAGAGGGAAAAGGAAAGGCTCTAACACCACTTAATGCACTCCTGGCTCAGCAACCCGATGGCTGCAAACAGTTTTGGTGCAACTCGAGACTTGCTGAGGTTTTCGCCTTGCATGTTCTTTGGGTGCAGCAGCACCCAATTTTCATTTCAGCAGCACAAATTCCCATTGCAAAATCTACTTCACTGAACAGGAGAGGACCTTGAGGAAATGCTATTTCCCACTTGCGCTGCAGTATTTCCCTCTGGCCTTTGGGTGACATCATCCTGGCATTCTCCTTCAAAGGCAGGTTGTTCCAGGCATTGACTGATGGTAGGAAAGAAATTATCAAACCCCCTGAAAAGATATGGAAACAGAACAGGATAGATGTCTTACCCAAGTGCCATGAGGAGAAATGGGGTCAAATCCAGAATTAGAGTGAAGGTGCTCTAACAATAGGCTACAAGCTATAGGTTTGCACACTATATAACAAAATGTGTCCATAATCCTACTGAGGCCTCCAGGCAGTGCTGCAATATGCATCATCGTAATAATGAGTTTCTAATCCCAATCAAATTCCCAACCTAGTAGGCACTGCCTGACTCACAGTAAGGATTAGCTGACAGATTGTAAACAATAGTTGTGAGAGTCACTGGACCCATTATGCAATCTTTTTATGCTGAATATACAGAAATAGCTGAGAAAATTAGGAGCTTTCGTTGAGAACATAAGTAGCTGAGATTTTCAAATATAAGCAATGGGTATTCTCACTCTTCAGCCCAAGTAATAACCCATCAACATCACTGCACACCATTCCTAACTCTTGAATCAACCAGATTAAGAAGGACAGGGACTCACTTTTGTACTGTGAGACAATAAAGACAAGCTACTTACAAGATGATCTTCTGAAGCATCCAGACCATGGCTGCTTCTTCACATGAATAGGTCCTACTTTCTTTCATCACAAAAGTGCCTCTGTCACGAGCCAGAACCTGGGGGAGAAGCAGGAGGTGCATGGGAAAAATCAATAGAAATTAGAGAAATAAACATTTTTTTATGAGAATGAAAAACTTGGAGATCCAATAGATTTTTTTGCTATTAAAATGCATGCTACTAGCCTAGAATTCAATTCCAGAAATCTCTGAGAGCTGACAGACAGAATTCCTTGAGTTACTGTAACTCAAGAGGAACTCATTTGAGGACAGACAGCTTGGGCTCGGCCACCAACAGCCATATTACAGACCACACTCAGTCTAATAACTGTGCAGTTTCACTGAGCTTGGGCTTCGATGTTCCCCTCACAACAAAGCTGCTTAAATCACCCCCCAACTCAATTTAGAGGGAAGATGTATTAAATAGAAGTCAGCTAGGGACAGTCTTCAGGTGATACTTTAAGTTAATGATGAAGAAAAGAAAAAAGGTGGTTTTTATTAATTTTCCTCGGTATCCAGCCTTTATAATTTATGATGTTTTAATGTAATTTGTTTCTAATGTCACCACTCTTTCTGTAAGAAAAACAAGATATAGAATAATAAATCAGATCTAACACTTGCCAATCCAGATTGCACCAGCTCTTCAGCAGCCTCTGATCCACGGAGTGGCCCATGAGCAACAAGGAGATATTAAACCAGATATGCACTGCCAGGGTGCTAGAGGGAAGGGAGGACAACAGTGTTTTATCTGGGAAAATTCCAGCAGTACCTCTCAGTATGGACCAGTTTAACTATAACTAATGCAACTAGCTATTAAACTGCCAATGCTGCTTACAATCACAACGTGCTGAACTGAATATCCCTTTTGGAGGTATGATTCAACTTACCCTTCTCTTCAAGCTCCAATTTTCAGTTTGCTCACATGCTCACAATGTAACCTTCACTGTAGCTGTCTAGTCTTGGTGGGTTTCTAATTATGGGGCTTTAATGTGAGAGAGAGGTATGCCAAGCTTAGGGACTATTATTTAAAATAAGCTTACCTTTTGCAGAATGGAGAAAACAGATAGAGATACATCAGATCAAGTAGTTGTTGTTGGATCTGGTTGTTGGCTCTACTTGACCCAAGTCAAAGCCTCTGTGAATATAGTGCAAAGTCTTCCATTGGCTTCAAGTAAAGTTGAAGTACACACAGGTTACCAAGGTCACCAAAAGAAAACATTGAGGCTGTTCATAAAGTCCTGGAAGTAATGTGCCTGAAGTAACAAGAGTAATTGACTGTTCTGTGTCTATCAGACCTATGGGCCATTTTCATAAACATAATAGCAAGGAAGTGATAAAGGAATTTTGTCATTAACTGTGAGGTTTAGCAATTACTTTCTTTGTCTCATACTAGGCCTGATAATGATCTAGTCACACATGAAAGCAGAGAGGTTGCTCATGTAATGCTCTCCCAACACAACATGTGCTTTGACCAAACCTCTGCACACTGGAGCATCCTGAAATCATTTGTTTTCTAGAGAATGGAGTCGAAGTCTGTGGCTGACTGAGCAGCTGATTATTCCCTTTACTCTAGTCCTTTTCCTGCATCTTATTTCCAGATGGGCAATAAAGTGGATTATTTTTGCAATTACTAGAGTATATTTGTAATGCAGAAAAATCAGATGCATCCATACCTGTTGGGTAAAGCAGAGGAAATCTTAAGAAACAAACCAGAGCTCAGTGATGGGAAAAGGCAAATGTTTAGATCTGATCATGAGGCTGCAGAAAGTCAAAGAATGTGAAATAAGGCTCAAAAAAATGGTCCTTGAGCAATGCACAAGAACAAGACAAACCCCAAGGCTTTGCCAGTTCACCATATGAGGAAATTCCTTCCTATCCCAAACATAGTGAGAGATTCAGCAGTATGTCTGGGAGCAAATATCATTAGGGCTGATCTGGCTTGTTTTTATCCAGGCATGATACCGGCACTCAAAAGATGGTGCTGGGTTTTGATCTTGCCTTTGAATATTACACAAGGAATCTCCCACGGCAAAAAATTCCAAATAGTGATTAACCTTTTAGGGTAAACGCCAGACTTTCCAAGTGTTTGATCTAAATGCAGTTATTTTTTAATTTACAGGAGTGGCTTTTTTTTTCTTTCTGACGGTGCTTAGTTCACATAGATTCCTGGTCAGGTCTTAATCATCTCCCGAAGACACGTCAAATCCTACATAGAGACCTGAAGTCCACTAGGGGTTAATGCATTTAAGCTGTGAAAACATGTTTCTGTAAGTGGCAGCATAACTATGTAGAAATCTTGAATATGAAGTAATTTCACACACAAGGAATGTCTTGCAGTCCTTGATGGAGTCAGGTTGCTCCTTTAATTTCCATCCTTGAGGTGATAGTGACTGCTCACTGGGAGGGAGGGCAGCACAGGGCTGTTTCCAGATGCACCTTCTGGGAAGGTGCCAAGCACATTGGATTTCAAGTGGTGCAACTGGAGTTGAGGATATTCAGCACTACAAAGAACCTGGCCTTTCAAATGCTTTTCACTGTTGCCAGCCAAAATAATTAAAAAATCAGGGGATATCTTGTTTATGTACTGATGTCTCCCATATCCAGGCACTTCATGATAAATCCTTACAACAGTCATATAAACTGCTCCTAATCTGATCTGGCAAGCTGGCCCAATGATTCCTGCTCCTGATTAAAAGTGTTTCCTTCTTCACTTGCCGAGTAAAGGCTCAACTCCAGTTAAGCCATCACACTGAAGTGATGAACAGCAGACCCAACAGATCATTTAGAGATACCAAACTGGGTCGTTTGGTGGTACATGGCATAAACCAACTTTACTGGCAGCAGCCGTCTGCTTTGAAGACAGATGGAGACTTTCTGGAAGCTCCAGCAGAAGCTGGGTCAGAAATTCAGCTTCCACAATCATGAAGTTAAAAATTGATCTCGGTTCTACTAAATTAAGCAACAGAGCAGGAACCTCAGATAAAAACAAGCAGCATTTTTCAGTCTTCTTGCAGCTCATTATGCAGCCTGGCAGCATTGTACTGTGTAACGTAGCTTTTCCCAAATCAAAACTGTGCCAAGATATTGTTGAAGGGAGACAGTCCAAAACAGCATTTGGGGGGTAAAACACAACAGACATAATCCAAAATCTAAGCATTAGACATTCAGAATGAAAGATGTGCTGAGAAACAATGCAAACCCAGCTGAGCATGGAAGTAAATAGTTACTACAATAAAACTATCTTGCTTCTGCTTTAAAGTGATTCAATATTACTTTGATTCAATAAATACTGAGAGGGTGGTCAGAAACTGGAACAGCCTGCCCAGGGTGGTGCTGGAGTCACCATCCTTGGAGTATTTAAGAAATGTGTAGATGTGGCACTTCAGAGCATGTTTGAGTGTCGGAGATTATTGTGTGGGTTTTTTTATGTGCGTATGGTTGGACTCAATGATCTCAGAGGTCTCTTCCGACCATGAAGATTCTGTGATTCTGTAATATCATGACCATGAAACTAAAACAAAACTACAGGCATGTAAGTGTGATCAGAGTGTTATAGTCTGATTAGCTTACAGAAAAAACAGCTTAAAATTTAAAAATTATAAATGCAGAGTCAAAACATTAACTGGTAGGACAAAATAATATTACCCTACAATATATTTGTAACATGCATTGACAAGCCTCTATCCTCCTCCCTTCTATTGCCTGAGCTAGTGCATAAATATTTTGCTAAATTAAAGAATAAGATATCCGGGTGGAAGGTGGGGAGAGACTGGATTCTGACTAAGTCCTTACGAGACCAAAAAAGGGGATGGGTGAAAGAGCAAGTCTGTTTCTCCGTATCTTTTATTCTGTTCTTGACCACAGAATTTAAGATCAGAAACTTTGTATAGGTATCCAATCCCTCATCACATGAGCTACCTGAACAACATGATAGGTGGAAAGCAGAGAGCAAGACCCAGACCTATGTATCTTACTTTAGGAGCAACTTCCCTCCACAGAGTTGTCTGGAAGCTGGACCATGGGAAAACACATCCCCTGGTGACAGCATTAGTGGTTTGGCCAACATCAGTGTGGGGAGAGGATGGAGGGGAAAACATCAGTACTTGAATTGCAGGAGTGCATGTAAAGCTGTTTCCTCTCAAGTCCTCAGTGCATCCTGCAGTAGTAGCTCCTTAAAATCAGGAGTGCTGAAAGAGCCACAGCTCCTTTGCCCTTTTTTGCTGCAGTGCAAAGCTAAACTCCTGCATGCACTGAGCTTCTGTCCTTCCTCGTGCATTAACCAATCGTTAAATCTGCCAGAGCTGGGAGCAAGAAGAAACTCAATGGCAAAAAATGCTGATCACACATCTGTGACACCATGGCTGACATCAGTGATGCTGAATCTGCTTGCTGAGTACCCACTTAGCATTCTGTGAGACTTGTGGACTTGTGTGTCACATTTAGGACACTGTCCAATTTCAGCTTAACTTCTTTATTTTCATTATGCAGAGCAGCAGAATTTAAGATCTGGGAATACTGCAAACCTAGTACACTGCAAACAGCATCCAGCATCTTTCTGCTTCACTATACCCTTGAAGTTCAGACGGAGGACAAATCCTTCCCAACCTTCATATTTCCCCAATTTTTTTTCCATCTTCAGACAGGGAAACACACAGAATGAATGTTTCATTCTACGCTAAGATACAAAGTACAGTAAATTAAATTTACTTAATCTCTGCTCAAGGCTTCGCACATTCCTCTTTACTCCTGTGCTATCCCTAGGATTCAGCCTGCCTTGTTCCTTCCAAAGTTATGAACATCATTCAGATCCTGTACATAATCTTGGTCTCCTATACCTGCTTCCCATCTGGCATCATCTGATTCAGGGCTTTCAGCCTCCCCAAGGTGCAAAGTCCTTGGATGTTTGTATGCAGTTTACATATCCAGAAAACAACCAGGGAAGATTGCAAGGACTTTGAAAAACCTCATCCTAAAGAAAAGCAAGCCACTTATAGGTTACAGCAAGGATGTATGTGATCATGAAAAAGCAGACAACTGGGTGCATCTTCTTCCCTGCCCCCTCCTAAGGTACCTATGCTGCCAAGAAGTCCCTGGTATTTGCCCAAAACACAGGGACTCACAGTCTACTATGTGTGCCTCTGACTCCAGAGAGTGCCTGTTCCTTGGGGGAAGGCATTTCTCTTTAAAACAGTTAGCTTGTGGCACTTCTGCCCATTCCCCTTGTACTAGGATTTTCCATGTACTAGTCCTGAAGCGCAAATGCTGACAGAGCTATTTCAAGTCAATGACTACCCATTGCCACCAGGGCTTTGCCAGGATGGGGTTTCTCAAGGTTGATGTGCCTTGTTTCAGTGTCTAAGACCAAACTGGTTTCCTGCTGCCAAAAACCTCATGATGTTTACCAGAACAAAAATTAATTCATAGGCTGCCACTGACTCCCTCAAAAGCCTTGCTGTGTTTCCAATTTAGGAAGTGGAAAATAGAGTAGTTCTCAGAATCTGCCTTCCCTATGTAGGGTAAGTAGCATACAAATTGTACCTTGCTGGTCTGGGCTTTAAAACCTTTCTTCTTCTAAGTTGAAACCACAGCATGGTTTTGTACATGTACCCTACGAGAGCGGTTCCTGACCAAAGACACATTCCCACTAGACTCAACCCGTTCTTGCTGTGGGTACTCAGGGTGGGATGAATCCACAGAGCATGCAAGCTACAAGTACAACACAGCAGAAAAACCCCTGTGAAGGAAAAGTTAGTCTCCTGTTTATATTTAGAGCTAGTATTTCATGTAAGCTGTGATGTTACAAAGTCAGGCATGTATAGTATTATAAAGACATTTCTCCTTGCCTCTTTGTATGTAACTTGACGGAAGCAAGAGAAATTCTCTGACAGATGATGAAATGAGCTATCTGGTTACAGAGTTGAATATTTGGAAAGGACACAAGTGAGAGAAGAATCTATTGCCTTTGTGAAAACTGGACTTAATTTCTAAACTAACCACATGTGACAATGAACAACCTTGTCTCTGCCCTCTGGTGACAGTCTGCAAGCACCGTGCAATTATAATTAAAGCCTTTTATTGTTTTTGTCCCAGATTAGATTAAGTTGGTATTTAAAGAAACAGTTTTCTCATTGCTCTGTCATGCCAGGACAGAGACATGGCTGTCTGTGTACTTTAACTAGGGAATAAAAATGAAATCTGAATGCTTTGAGGTAAACGTGGCTGGCAAGACTCCTAACTTCCAGTTAGAGCAGTAGAAGTAATCACAATGCTTCTAGATTATTATTGTCAATATTAATTCTTAGTTTTCCGTTTAACTGGGAAAACAATTTGAATGAGTTCACACAGCCACTAAAGACAAGGCATGGAAGAAAAGGCCACTGTGCTGTTTTGCTACTGCTGCCTACAGCAGCAGTCCTCTCTCTCCCTGGCCACAGCAAGATCAGCATCCCTGCTCCCGAAGTCAAGGCCACACAGTGCCACACAGCCGTGCCAGGCACCTCCTCAGACAATAGATTTGGGACGTTTCTCAAGAATAAATCTTAGCACACAGCACCTGAAGCTCTGAACCTTAAGGATCAATTTACACAGCAAGACCTATGGTTGGGTCAGATGATGAACCTACACAAGGGTCATTGAGTTATGCATCCTTCAGCTCATAAAACAGTATCTGAACTAATGTTGTTAACATTATTATGATTTTACACAAACAGTAGCTCACCTGATGGCTACAATGACAGCACACATAGACATACAAGGCAAACCAGTGTGGCTCAGTTATACAGCAAGTGACCCATTGGTACAGAACCACCAAGATTTCTGGCCACCAGCATCTCTACATGACAATGTGATCTCTGGCCTAGGCATCACATGGAGTCTTCAAATCATTCCTTGTTTATCTTGTGGTGCTTTTATGTAATCAACATCAGTCTCTGGCAAGCCTTGCCTTTTTGCTGCTGCTTTTAACCCTCATTAAAGGTCAACATTAATTTGTCTTACAAGCTAATTTTACTAACCTTTTTACATTTCAGACCAATTACCTTAAAGCAACAGTTTGTGCATTTGTCTCTGGCAGCCTTCAGGCACCAAGGGAAGGCCATGTGGACTCCACTGCAAGAGCAGCGATGCTTTTCCTTTTTCACCTGACACTGTTGTCCTTCTGAAGACACCCTTTCTGGATGTGATTAGTCTCAATGCTGCCCTCAGCTCCTGGGAGATGAGCACACACCTTCCCAGCAGACTGAGCTCCCCCACCACCTCTTGAATCTGCACCCCTTGGCACAGAAAACCTTCACATTCCCCAAGTCAGTGAGAGAGCAGAAATGGGGCTCCAGTCCTTGTTTCTGTGAATACTCAATATGAAATCATCAATATGAAATACTCAATATGTAATCATCTGCAGGAACAGAAATCAACAATCTCACCTCCTTTTGCATTGTATGGAAGCACATCTTAATCTGTAGATGAGGAACTTGAGTTTTTTTCTCAAGGGAATATTGCAGTATTTGTGTAAAGAAAGCAAGTTTGGCTGTAGTCTTTGGCTAGTCTTCAGCAGGGTAAGGAAAAGTCCCATCCTGGAAGCAGAAGCTGTGGATTCAGCTGCTGAGAGATGGAGAAAACAGAGCCCAACTCTTGCACAGTCCAGGCAAGCACCTTCAGGGATAGCCATCAAAAGAAACCCAACACAATACCAGTCACAACCTGAAGCGGAAGTGCATCTGGCAGTCTGGTTGGGTATGCAACTACCTACCCATGCCCCTGCCTGTGCATGATGTGGCAACTGTCTTGCAAGCTCTCCATTCAGGGCTTTGGGACATCCCTCTTCAGGCACCTAATGCTTTGCTCAGCCCCTGCTGCAGCATCCCAGGCCACAGGATACCAACACACATGGAGGACTGGGGTCAAGCCCCTGTGCTTCTCTTAGTGTGTGGCCACAAGGCTTCTCAGAGCAACAGGGCTGCCTCACGTAATCAGCCCCATAGCCCTGGGTATACACATCTCTGCTCACCCATATTTTCCTTATTACCTATATTTGAATCATGTCACACCAATTAGCCGTACGGGTAGGATTGTGGAAGGTGACTTTAGTTTTGACATCACAAATAGCCTCACCTAAGACTTACCTAAGCTGCTGAACTGACTATTTTAACCTGATATAATTATAGTAATTTAATGCCATGTTTTTATAATTGGGTTATTTACAATCTAATATTTTTCAGTGTCACCTGGACCCAAGTGACAAGATTTCATTTTTATTATGTGGAGAATGTAAGGCATCTGTGCTACTCTGACATCAAGAGTACTGAGTGAAAGATTTGACACAGGTATTAACTTTCTTAAAGGGACAAACACATAACTACTTTTAACACCAAACTAATTAAAGGATATACTGGTAAATTATCAAAAGAAGTCCTATTTCTACTCAGTGAGCAAGTGTTGAAAAGTCTGTAGAGAACAAATTGTATTTTTCATACAAATAGATTATGAACTCCAGCCTTATGTACAAACTCAGATTTGTACAGAACTCAATTATAACTATAGCATCATGTCTCAAAAAAATACAAGGGTAAAAATAAATACTAATGGCTTACAATAGTTTGGATAAAAATCATACTGCTTATTGCTGCATTCCAATATTACAAAGCAGATGGGTGTAAGTGTGAGACAGATCTAAGAAACGCATCAGAGCAAGGAAAAGATGAGAAGTAATGCACGAATACTTACAAGTATCTAACATTCCCAATTTTAAGAAAAAGAACTAAAGGTGACAACAAATAGCTAATAAGGAAAGTAGGTTGAGATGGCATGACAAAGAGCAGCAGCTGGAAACTGAAAGCACAAAGGAGACATTTTCATAAGCCCCATTTAAATCTTTATTCCAAGAGGCAGTAGATGGCTCAGAGGGGTTTTTGCAGTACATCACTTACCAGTAAGGCCCAGGGGACTCTGACCGTATTGTCTTACAGCATTTTTACCGTGGGAGTTTCCTACACTTTGTATACAAGTTTCCTTTGTGTACAAACAACTCCTTTGTTTACAGGAGTCGTGGACAATCAGGTCCCAGATCTTCTTTTTGTCCTGTGTGGATACAGAAAGATAGGTAAGAGTTGAAAATTACCCCTTTTTGCCACGAAAGCACATGGAAGAATGGCAATCAGGTTTCAGTATATCATTGATCAAAGTCAACGAGAGCTCTGCCAGCAGTTGCAATGGTGCCATGTAATGAGGCCAGCTTATGCTCATCCAGCAAACGAGAGACCAGAAGAGCCACAGGCTTGCTGCATATGGGACCAGAAGCATCAAAGGATCTTATATCAAAACAATGCTTCCCAACATGTCAGGTCAGCTCTGCCCTGCATGGGTTGTTGCTTTCAATCCTTTGGGATTGACCACGACTCTTCCTACACGCATTACTTCCATCCACCAAAACATGCCTGCAGAGTCTGACATCTAGCATTACAGAAGGATATTAAATACAATGCAGCACGAGCAGCACCTACACAACTGATTTGATTCACTGCCTATTTCCCAGCCTGTGCAGCCCTCCAGCAGTCTCATTGCCTGGACAACATTACACTCAGGCTAACTTCAGCTGTACTGGCAGTGTAGCACTGCCCTGAATGTGGACCTGGCCTGGATACCACTGTTTTCTGCAGCATGCTGTGCTGCAGTCAGAAAAAACCTTCTAGGGACTTACTATTTCCAATTATAAAGCTTGGCAGCCGTGCAATGTTTTGGCAGAGTTTGGCCCAGTATTTTTTGTTGCTTTGGACTGACTGAGGGAAGCAAGCACTATCACTGATAGTTTACTATAATGCTATAACTGGTTGGTTGGATGAAGGGAGAGCAGCAG
>BJBW01015763.1:783-30160 GCA_004320125.1 Scolopax mira
GATGACAATTGTTTCCTACAATTATTACCACGTTTCACACCCTTTCCTCTGGGTTATGAGAAGCGGCACCCCCTTCCTCGGCAACAGCGACAGCCAGTTTCCTTCCTCACCGGAGACCGACCCGCAGATGGTTGGTGTCTTTCTGGGTTGGTCACTACTGTCCCAGCTCCCTTCCCCCTCGCTAAAGACATGGGGTTTCATTTTCTATCAGAAACAACTCAGTCCACGATGTCACTTGAAGAAAAGAATTCACTTGGTGCTTGCTAAAAATAATCTATATAAACATTTAAAAAAAAAAAAAATCCAAAAATCTCATTTACCCCATTATTGCCCCATTCAGAGGCAAACTTTAGTTCCCCCCTAAATTGTTACTAATTTCTGTCAGAAGGTCACATCTGACCCATCACAAGTAGCCACAAGGTTGGGTGTTTTTCTGTGAAGCAAAGGGCATCGTTCTCCTGAACACCTTCGGCAAGGAAGGCTTTGGTGTACCTTCCTCATCACTTCAGGATGCTGCAATGTTTACCACTCCCTTGATGACACTACCAGTTACTCTTCAAAGGATGGCCATTTTAACCCCTAAAATAAATTTCCACCATTTCAAATGCACTGAATTAGACACAAGGGATTTCCCAACCTCTTAATGAGATTTTGCTCTTGCTTAGCGTCCTCTATCCATAGATCTCCCAGATAACACCAGCCACTTTCAAGAGTTCTCCATCGACATCCCTCTCAAATTCACTCCATGGGGAAACCATAATAGATGAAGGGCACGCAACAAAGATTTCAACTTTATTTTCATTTTGTAGGTTGAAACGAGGTCACAGATCATTCCCCTGAGGCCTGAAGAGCTCACAAGGTCACAGCTCACAAGGAAAGCTGTGTGTTGCGGGACACCCCGAAACAAAATACTTCAAACCATGCATCTGCGCTTTGCAGGTCACGTTTAGACTCCACACAGCTTCTCATCCCTCTGTAAGGGGAAAGAAATAGTTTTATAGGAAGAAAAACGCTTCATCTCAGTTAGACTGAAACACCCCATATGTTGATGGGGGCGATTTAAGGAGAACCACGCAGAAGTTTGCACCAAGTGGCAAAAAAAACCCTCATCAAATAACAGTGTAAACTGGACATTTTGGGACCAGAAATCTCGTTTCAGTATAAAGGTAGCCTGATAGCTAGAAGACACTTACAGACACTGTTTTTACCAGACACTTCCCACCCGCAGGTCCAAACACATCCCACCTTGGATCCAGCTCCAGCTTCCTGACCCACCTCCTCTCACTCCCTTCCAGGTAACATGCTTTTAATTATAACTGAGATAAAATAGCTAAATGGCCAGTAGCAGACTGAGATTGACAACGCACCTACGTGCCTTATTTGCAAAGATTACATCAAGCATTCCTCCTCGAGCTGAAACTGCTCCCACTACCGGGGGGGGGGAGGGAGGGAGGGAAGATGGTGGTGAGCTCATTTCTTAACCAAAAGTTGTGTATTTTGCAGGAGAAGGGCAAAAAAAAAGAAAAAAAAAAAAAAGGGAAGAGGAAGGTCCTGTATCACCTTCAAATGAGGTCGTGGGAGCAAAATATGGCTATTTCTTTGTTGCCTTCACCTGTCAGAGAGGTCTAAAGCAGCTTGACAGGAGGGCTTAACCACCCCGCATTCTTCACGGAGATAATTACGCCCGTAATAGCGCCGCGTCAAAGGGCTTTACCCTTTGTAAGGTAAAACTCCCAAAATGGCCCAGGGCCAAAACGAGTTGGGCTTCAGCAGCCAGCCAGCAAGGCGCACCTACCTTCGCCGCCACAAGGCAACGCGGCTGGACAAAGACAGAAAGAAGAAAGAGGGCAAAACCAGTGCGTTTTATAGACTGGGGCAAGCGGAGATGCGCTTTGCTGGGCTGCTGCCCGGTAATAAAATTAAAAAAAAAACCAACAAAAACCAACAAAAACCTAGCTCACCCAAAGCAAACACAAAAGGCCCTATTTTATAAAGCTCTGGCATGATTTTGGAAGCGGAGGGTGAGTACCAATAAAGCCAACAGAACAAGCCTCTCGCAAATAAGCAACTTGCTTCTTGGTGTTCCCTATGTTACTTGTAATGGACCCAGTTCGTAGACTCATAGAATGGGTTGGAAGGAACCTTTAAAGGCCATCAGGTCCAACCCCCTGCAATAAGCAGGGACATCTTCAACCAGACCAGGTTGGATCCCATCCAACCTGATCTGGAATGGTTTTTAGGGATGGGACAACTCCTACCTTTCTGGGCAACCTGGGCCAGTGTTCACCACCCTCAGCATAAAAGATTTCTTCCTTATGCCTAGCCTAAATCTTCCCTTTTTTGGTTTAAAGCCACTTCCCCTCATCCTGTTGCAACAGGGCCTGCTAAAAAATTTGTCTCCATCTTTCTTCTAAGCCCCATTTAAGTATTGAAAGGCCTCAATAATGTCTCCTCAAAGCCTTTTCGTCTCCAGGCTGAACCCCCCCCCAACTCTCTCAGCCTGTCCTCAACAGCAGAGGTGCTCCAGGCCTCCATCATCTTCATGCCCTCCTCTGGAACCACTCCAACAGGTCATGTCCTTCTGATGCTGGGGGCTCCAGAGCTGGTGGAACAGAGGGACAGAACTCCCTTCCTCGGCCTGTTGGCCATGTTGCTTTTGACATTGTCCTTACAACCTGTTACTTATAGCTCAACACAATAAGCCAAAATTGGGAAATCATTCAGATTGGCAGACCCAGTCTTAAGGAATAATACCATCAGCATCCAACACAGTGAATTATTCCACCAGGAACATTAAAAAAAACCCCAAAACCAAAAAAACAAACAAAAAAACCCACCAAAACCTAAGCAACAATCAAAAATAAAAATCCTAAATGTGAGACCCTATGAATTCAGCAGGTACATTTTTACTTGTCAAATAGTTTCACATAGCAAGGGTAGCAATTAAATATTTTTTTTCTTTTACTGGAGGTATTAATGGACTATGTTATCTTTGCTCTCTGCTGGTGCTATTCAATAGAGGTGACAAAAGAATTTCCCCAACCTCCCTAGATTACATGTTATCCCAAATGTTTGTACTTTTCCGTCATGCTATGGAAAATATTCACATGAGTAATCACACAAAAGTCATTATAACTACCCCTGTGAAGAAACATTTAATCTCCTCTTCAGGCATTTAGAGATTGGGACCCAAAAATCACTAATGTGCTGTATTCAGTTTGTTCCAAGCTCAGCGTTTTTAAGTAAAACAGTCCATTTTTGAAGTAATACCATAGTAAATAACTCCTCTTGTAAGGAGCCTCTGACACCAAGAACCCCTGACTTCATGTAGGTCCTTACAACTCTGTAAGAAACTCTTGGGAGGTCCCCAGGTTTTTCTTTCAGCGGCGGGGGCAAATACCACAGACTCACTTTTCTGGTCCTTGAAGCTAATTATCAGATGAGGAAAATGATGTGTCTGTAAGAGTAGAAGGAAGGAGGGTACAATGGGCAGCATACCAGTGCACTGACCCCCTTCAACCCACGCCGGGGAATTCGAAGGTGGTGTTTCCAGGCTGGGATCTCCCACTCAGTGCACCCCACCTGTCGGCCAGAAGGGCTCCCTTTCTCCAGCCCCAACTGCCCACCTCCTGAGCCAGGTCAAACTGCAGATGGCGAACCCCCACATTACTTTCTCATGGGTTTATAATGCTTTCTGAAAAAGTGTCTCTTTATTATTATTATTATTATTATTATTATTTTCAAGCTTACCCCCTAATAATTTAATTTTACGCTTCCTTACATCAGGAAAGACAAAAAGACATCATTGCTCTACTCATTTTTCTCCACAGGACTCCTAATTCAACCAGCTTCCACAAAATGTCAATATACCTGAGGGACAGGATGTCATCCAGAGGGACCTGGACAGGCTGGAGAGGTGGGCTCAAGTAAACCTCATGAGGTTCAACGGGAGCAAGTGCAGGGTTCTACACCTGGGCCAGAACAATCCTCGCCATCTGTACAGACTGGGTAACAAGGTGTTGGAAGGAGCCCTGAGGAAAGGGACTTGAGGGTGCTGATGGATGAGAAACTGGCCAAGAGCAAGCAGTGGGCACTTGCAGCCCAGAAGGCCAATCACATACTGGGCTGCATCAAAAGAAGTGTTGCCAGGAGGTCCAGAGAAGGGATTCTGCCACTTTACTCTGCTCTGGTGAGACCTCACCTGGAGCCCTGTGTGCAGACCTGGAGCCCTCAATAGAAGAAGGACATGGACCTGATGGAGCGCGTCCAGAGGAGGGTCAGAAGGATGATCAGGGGGTTGGAGCCCTTCTGCTCCAAGGACAGGCTGAGGGAGCTGGGGTTGTTCAGCCAGGAGAAGAGAAGGCTCCAGGGAGAGCTAATAGCAGCCTTTCAGTATCTAAGGGGGGCTACAGGAAGGCTGGGGAGAGCCAGTTTACAAAGGCCTGCAGTGACAGAACAAGGGGCAATGGGTTTAAGTTGGGAAAGGGCTGATTTAGATTGGATATTAGGAAAAAGTTCTTTACCATGAGGGTAGTGGAGCATTGCAACAGGTTGCCCAGGGAGGTGGTTGAGGCCCCTTCCCTGGGGACATTCAAGGGGAGGCTTGACGAGGCCCTGGGCAACCTGGTCTAGTTGAGGGTGTCCCTGTGACTGCAGGGGCGGGGGGGGTGGTCAGACTAGATGGCCTTTGGAGGTCTCTTCCGGCCCAGATGATTCTGTGATTCTATGAAAATGCTGTATTCAAAGAACAGAAAAGGCATTTGGGGTAACCCTCCTATCAGTCAAGGGGAAAAGACTAATTGATACCATTTATATTCAAGAGCGCTGGCTTATCTCAACTTGTTCAGGAGGAACTTGCAGAGTAATGACGGGGTGTTCTTGGCTCAGCAGAGACCTGGATGCTCAGGGAAACCTTTCTTCAGCCTGTGGCTCTGGCTCGTAACCCTTCCAGCCAAGGGGCCTCTGCCAAGTCGCTCTCCATCCAGCCAAACAAGCGTGTGCCGACAGCCCAGCTCACAGCTCAGCCCTCTTTGTCTTCAGCCCCAAAACAGGGAGCAGAGCAGCAGAAATGTAGCAAAAGAAGTGTCAAGAAAGCCACCAACCTCTTTAATTAGAAAAACCCTGCCTTGCTTTCCTGAGGGGCCAAGAAAAGACGTTCTGGTTTTGTTTTCAGTCAGCAAAGGCCAAAAATAATTCAGAAGTTGTAAGGGTGCTTCTGATTATGAGCAAAGATCAAATTATTCTTAAAATATGAACTAACGTTCATATGACTCTCAACATGCATAATTCTCTGGTTTCAAAACCACTTCCTCTGGCAGGACCAGGGATGGAAATCCTGTGCAAAAGTGAGTGTGAAGTTGCTGTATTCGTAGCTGTGCACCAGTGCCCTGGATCTCCTTATCACCCAGAAACAAATTTGAAACAGCTCACCAGTATTTTCCCAAACAAATGGAATTCTATTAAAGTGGACAAATAACTGGTTATTTAATAAACCGTACTTTCTATCCCTATCTGCTCTCCAAACGTTACGTTCATCTTTTTAATATATGTCCTCTTGTTCCCGGGGCCATTTCCTTCGGCAACAGAAAAGTAGAAAGGTGGTGGCTGGTCACCAAAGCACCAAGTTGTGCACAAAGGAAAAAGTTTATCTAAGGAGGTCCAGGAGAAGAAATTAGATCAAGGCTGCATAAAATCTGTTCTGACAAAAAAAGGATGAAAAGAGTTCCTTTTAGCCCAGATTATGAGATTTATAAAAACGTGCAAATCTACAGTGCAATAGGCAGTGCAGAACTTGCCTGATGGAGTAAGTCAATGTATTTTAAGAAATCGTGTATTTTATACCTGGAGGGTAGAGTCCTGAACTACCCTCTCTTGTCCGTACAAAATTAAACACTGTGGTAAGGGCTGAGCAGCTTCCTCAGCAGAGACAGAGCAAGCTGAGGTGGGGAGAAAGACAAAGAAGCCCATGGTGCTCCTGGGCAGAGCCTGGTCCTTCTCCTCCTCCCGCCCTTCATTTCCCCAGCATAAAACTGGAGCTTTTATTGTTCAACTTGGCTCAGGGGGTGATTGCTTTGTTTCATTTACATCTGCCATTTCAGTGCTTCTCTATTATGGCTTTGTGTAAGGAGAGGTAGCAAAAATGGGAGGGAAGCAGAGAGGCAGAGCTGAGACAGATCAGCCTGTTCTCAGGGTCATTCTGCCTGCCGTTCATCTGCCCATAATTTGTACTTTGCTTCTCTATGAAAAACAACTTCTTTTGTAAAAAAACAAAAAACAGCACCCCCCCCCCCCCCCGCCTTCTTTCAAACATAGGAAAACAACATCAAAACCCACAAAAATAAAAACAACGTGGTTCTCAGGTGGAGTCCTGCAAATGGAAGATAAGACCAACTTTTTGACACAGTGACTAAGGAGCACAAGGGCACAGCAAAGCGATCAAAGCTGTGGTCTTGGAAAACAACACCTGCAGCAGCAATTTTGCTGTTTTTCCATAACACAAGATAACACTAGGGCTGAAGTAAGAGATAAGAATTACATGGTAAATCCAGACAAGAAATACAGAGCCTGGAGAAGATGCACTATGTGGCAACCATCAAGAACGCTTTCTGACGTGGCTTGGATATAAAGACTAGATACCAGTACTACAAATAACATAAAACACTGGGTTTAAATAAAGCATTACAAAAGATAGAAACCAAAAAGGTAAAATAGGGTATGTCTAAATAAGTGGCAGATGTAGAAACTTAGAAAAAGAGAACACAGACACTTGAGAGTTACTGTTATCTGACATATTTAAAAAAAGAAATCCATTTCAGTTGTAGAAAACCCTGGGTATTTGGAAGCATGTTGAAATGACTTAATATTTTATTTCTATTTAAGTATTATACCGCCAAACCTGCACATGCTGTACTGCACTTTGCAGTGAAAATATTTTTGAAAGCTTGTTCTGAATCGATGCATCGATGGCATTAAACAGATTCTCCAAGAGATCCAGTCAATGTGTTGGATTGACATCTCCCACCCCTGCAATTTGAGGTGCTGTACCAGGATGAAGAAGAGAATCTGAAAGTCTTAATAGCCCAATGCACTGGAAAAACCTTGAAGGCAGCAACTGAAAGCCATACTCAGAAGAGACAGGTATGTAGAAACATGGGAACCTTTGCCTTTCCATCAGTGATCCTGGAGTCCTCAGTGATGAGAGAATCCCTGTGAAAAGGTGAGCAGCTTCACCAAGAGGAATTATGAGTATTATGCATCACACAACCAACAAACAGTGATCAGTGAAGATATACACTCTGCATGTCTTATTGTGTCAAGATCTGTGACTGCCTGTTACAGACTACTGTAAAATTTCATTCGCAAACAATGCTGGAGAAAATATTTTCAAAGGAACATAAAAATATTATTATTCCTGAGTCCGTGGTTGGATTCCACAGCAATGAAAGATTGGCTCAGCAGGGCCATAACTATGAGAAAAGTGTTTGAAAAAAATGACCACTCACGGAAAAAAACACAAAGATGACCTTCTTTTTGCAACTGAAATATGTTGCCTATAGCTTTTTATTAGCTACAGCAAGTGAAATAGGAGCCAGACAAGTCTAGTATAACTCTATTATCTCCTGCTACTGTAAGGTGAAAGCAATGACAAAACACTGCCTTTTTTTTTTTTTGAAGAACCTGTTGGCATCTGGATTGAACAATATACAATGCTATCACTCAATAACCCTCTGGAAAGCAGTCACTGAAATGGAGTTTGTCAGTGGGAACCACACGCAGCTACAGTCATTATGTGCCAAATGAAATAGTGGTGACAATGACACGGAGGAGGAAGGTATTTTCAACTTACAGACCTGAAACCCAGAGAGAAAACCATTATGTTGAGCCAACACGGTCACTCTGAAGAAGCATTTCGATGTCCTTGCCCTTACCACCTGCTGAGTTTGGAGGCTGACAGAGAACTCTTGCTTTACCTCTTGCCCAGCTCAGGAGCCGTCCCATCCCATCATCCAGAGCTGCTCCTCCTGCTCCTGCATTGAAAGGTGAGGAGGAGAAATTAGGAAGGTGGAGGGGGAAGTTTAACTGATGAAAAAGGACAAACAATTTCAGTGCCTACCAAAAACAACCTAGTCTCATGTAATGGTTTATCTAAGATTTTCAAGCCTGAAATCAAACTCAAACTTCCCTTTCTCCAGCAGGCACTGGGGGGCACCAATCACCTTCTCTAATTGCGGTTTGAATACTGAATTCACTTCTCTGAGCATACATGTTTTTCATCTTCCTTAACAATTGTTATGTCCAAGCTAGAAAGCCATTGAAATCTTAAAAAAAACCCAAACAAGCTAATAGAAAGTTAAACAAAAAGAAATTCTAGAATTTTCAAAAAATTAAGAGTCTAGATGCTCTAATCCAGATATATTTGCATGTTTTCTATGATTATTCTGCCAGATGGAATCCGATGGATGAGGTAGGAGCTGTAATCCCTCACAAGGTGTACCAACAACCTACGCCAACGTGGTACATTTCAGCCTTTTCAGTATTTCACGTTTTGGTTGTCCGGACCTTCCACTCCCAACTCATTACAACTTCATTTGTGCAGCTGGACTGAGGAGACAACAGAATAGCTGAGAGCTCTGAAAAGGTCAATGTTCTCTATTACAGGAGGTCAGATGCTTTTTGGTCAGTGATTCTTTGAAACAGCCCTTATCTATGCATTTCCAGACTCTCTTTATTGGTTGTTATTGTTAAAATTTGCAGGAAATAAATGCATGTCTTCAATTTAAATTATGAGCTTTCGTAGGATCCCTTAATTCACTACATACAATAAATACTCATTAGAAGCCAGGCATTTTTAACAAGGTAGACCTTTTGACCAAAGGACAAAAATGCAATACTTTCCACAGGGACAGCAGAGTTTAACTGTACATACCACCAACGTCTGCCCACCTTTTAGGGGAGGCAGGTTTCAGACTTGCAGAGAAAATCTGTACACTGGTTCCACAGAAAATACTTTCAGTGTGTACAAATCCACCAGCCTGCTTAAAATAAAAAATAAAAATCATTTCAGGTCTTACCATGATCCCTCTTCTCCCTTTGAATCAACAGGCCTGGACAAAATACGTTTTGCTTGTGGGGTAAGATATTATTAAAAGGAGATCTCAGCTACACAAAGCAACATCTGACACACCAGCACCTCCTGCAAGTAGGTATGATGTTGGAAAAGATTCTGAATTATTTCTGAGGCTTTCTTTGGGGAATAAACACATACTGGCTTTGCTATTTCATTTGTTAGTACTAGAACCTCTGGAGATGTGAGCACACAGTTCCATCAAATCGCTTTATGAATAATCCTGTATTAAACCTGCCACTTTTAAGCAAAATGTTTATGCTTTGAGTATCTGCAAATACATTATCAGCATCCATCCCCTGGTTTTGTTTTGCCATTCTCCCATTCCTACGTTTTACTCGAAGGCTTTCAAAACACTCTCCCCCAGACATTAAGCGAAAGGACTTTCAAAGCCTTTTCCTCTCCAGTTCAATTTAAGAACTGTCAAATTTTCCTCCCTTCCCAGTTTCTGTTACTTTTTTCTCATTATTCTTGGAAACTTACACAGAGTTTTGACATCTGTCACTACCTGCCTTTATTGAACAAGGAGGCAGAGACTGTTCCTCCATCTCTGCGCAGTAAATTGCTGTGATATTCTCTCCCTTACAGATACACCTCCACATGTAAAAATTTTGATAACGCCCAAGCACAACCAGTTCAGGCCTATTTGTCTTTCTCCTCTGATTTTTCTGACTTAATAGAGAAGTTTTAGGTGCTGGTTTTCCCTAGTCCTCATACAACAGAACAATGAAACAGTAGGACATGCCACCTTCAGGAAACTACACTAAATGCCAACACTTTTTAATCTTAGCTCTTTCCTTCTTAATTCTGTTTGACTTATCGCTGCCTTCCAACAGGACCAGATGAGATGCTTAGAAACTAGCACAGCTTTAGCTCATACCTTCAGTGTTTAAGCAGAAACTGAACATTTTACTGTCAAGAAGTCCCAATTCAAAAAATAGTACTGGGTCAGTGTCGGCCTCATTAAACAATTTTATACGACTACTGAGATGTACAGATATAAAGTTTTTACCCTGAACTCAACTGATTAATTCTCTTACCACGTTAATATCAGAGTCGTGCTGAATTCTTCTGAGAAAGTAATAAATAATTATTAAAAAAAAATTACTCTTTGCCAAGCTGTTATTATTCTAATGCTCACCAGCAATTAAATTTTTATTAGAGCTTTTAGAATACAATTTTGGGCAGCTAGTGATCACCCAAATCAAACCCATTTCCCGTTACAGAATCTGTGATTGTTCTCCTTTTCTCTCTCTGAGGCCAACTGCTGCAAAACACTATCTCTCAGATTATTTACTCAGACATCAAGCACATCAACATTCTGGACCAGGTTTCCTTGATCTATAATATATGCCTCTATCTGGCTGCAAAGACACTAAATGGGCAGACTCTTTGCATTTTAATGAAAGTAAATTATAAATAATTTGTAACATAGTACTAATAATTTTTACACTGAATAAAATACTTCCTTTCGTCATTTTACATGATCACTCCCCCCGAATCAAATATATGTATATACGTGTATGTGTATACACAGATGCATGTGCATATATATATATATATACACACACACACACTTTATCATGAGGCACACCATGCTCCAATTAAAGCTCTCAGTATAAGAAAGCCCTAATTAAACTAAGCCGCTAGACTATTTTCTAGACTTCACTTACACCTAGAACAAGTACACCCATCATCCACAAAATTGAAATAATTTGGACTGACTTTAAGAATCTCATCAGGAATTGAAAAAAACCACCTCATTTCTGTAATTAAGTAGTACCACTGGAGTCCCATGATAATATTTACCATAAGCTTCTCTCAGGTTGTAAAACCACGAGTTGAATGCACAGACCTAGAAAGAAAACGTCTGCAGGACTAAATGAGCTTCACACAGCAGATGTGCAAGTTTGAGAATGCTTCACTGAAATGAAGAGAACTTACAAATCCCTGTAGACTCGGTCTATCCATGGTTTTCTGTTAGTTGTACAAGAAAACATTCCTATACTATTATGACAAGGTAACCATCAGTAGTTATGCTGTAAGATATTTTCCACCTAGACAACCCAAATGTCCAAAAACCTCCTAGGACAAAGGTCCTAGCTTTTCACAAATGAATCTTTAAAATACCGAATTATCACCTCCAATAATCAAACACCAAAATTAATATAAGACACTTGACCAAGGATAGATGAATAAAGGACCTCTATACATTGATTTGCAAACCCAATTCCTCTTCCCTTTCTTCATTACCAAGACTGGTCAAACACAGGCTCCAGAATTCTGGCTGCGTTACACACTCCACTGCTGCTGACAGCAGCTTAAAACACAAAACCTGGAAAATTCAGGTTACAAACTTCAGCTGCTACTGGAACTACTCACAGTGGATTGAAGAAGGAATTATCACTGGGATTTAAAGGAGTTAAAATCATACTTAATGGAAACTTTAAAAACTTCATTCAGTTTACTTTCTTTGTATGTTCTGCACTCTGAGGCTTGTCCTTCAAACATACAAGTGAGAAGCTTCTCACGTTTCATTCTGTACAAGCCAATTATATATTGTATTTTTTTTTTTTTAAACAATTTTCAAGTCAATGTAACAAGAGCATCCCAACAGCCAAGAGGAAAGGTACGTGATCTAGGAAGGAGAAAACAAGACTTCACGGACATGGATCTTAGCTCTTCTGGATGCATTTCATATTTTGAGAAGTTGATTATCTACATTGATGTAAAGAATGTACCTGCCTCCTTGACGAATCTAAGACGTGCAGTGCTCACTGGCAGCAGCTGAGAAACAAGGAAAAGTCAAAAACTTTTCTGTCAGCAATCTGCAGGACAGCATGAAAGCAGAAAGGAAAGGTTCTCCTTCATCACTTATGTTTATGCTTTTAAAAATCAGAAAGCGCAGGCAACACCCTGCTCTAATTTAACCTGTACAAATTTTGTTTCCTAGTAAAGGTTGGGAATTAACACTACTCACACCCATTTCATTAGTACTAATACAGAGAATGTGATTAATATGTACAAAGGAGAACCTCTACCGAAACCAGGCCTGAGCATTGTGCCAGTCCAGAATGAAAAAATGACAACTACACAATCAGCATTCAACCCCAGCACTACAGATGACATTTTTGTATTAAATAAAGACACAGATATTTTAAAAGTTTGTTTTTATTATTGTAGTGTGACTGCATTCTTACCTAAATAAACCTTTCAATCACTTTTACACTCTTATTTTTGCCATAAAGGTTTCAATAGGGAACACCACACAGTATTCTGCAACCTTCACACTTAAAAGTATATAGAAACATTCAGTATTGAAAGGCCTTTGCAATGTGTTTCTTTTAAAAACATCAGATTTATAAATCCAAATGTATATTAAAGCAGATTTTTTTCCAGACACCCATTGACAAACAATTCCACGTGATCTGTCAAAAAAAAAAAGTTCACATGTGCTGACATTATCTCTGCAGTAGCCTTGGCCATGGGCACTGAGACCAAAACCAAGAGCAGGAATTAAGAGTGTTGTAGTCATCACCAGGAGCCAGAATTTAGCTCACAGAAAATGACCATTAATTTTGCTCAAGTTTGTTGCTCACCAGTTAATACTGAGTTAAGGCAAATTCCATTGTATATGTATTTTCCCAAGCTGAAGTAATTAGGTAAACGTTCATAATACACTGGACAGAAAGTATTTTATGGTGTATGTAAGATGAGGCAAGAAGAAACAGGATACATTGCAGTTAAACATTTAATTTTCTATTATAATGATGAAACTCACATTTTCAACTTGTATAAAAAAAACATCATTATTGAAAAGCCTAACCTTTCAAATTTTATCAGAAATGCTACTTTACATTTGAACCAAAGGGTTTCTGGAGTTAGAGAGATGTCCAGAAGCTGGTGCTCCTCTTGGAAGGAGTGTAGAATACGTAGCCAAAAATACTTGAACATAAAGAGAAACCAACATACTATTATTTGAAGTCGACAAGCCATGAATTACATTCAAATAAGAGAACTATTACATCATAAGATTCTTTTCACTACTGTGTACTAAAGTTCAGCAGCTCCAAAAACCTGGTAAAAAGAATAGTGTTAGTTTTTTAGCCACAGCTAGTTTTTACAAGCCACAGTCTTCAATTTGCAAGGTAGTTTAACATCCACTCCTCACTGGTAAAATTTCTCAATTGGTAATAAAGATACATCTGAGATAAGAAATGATAATGAAAATAAGTACTCAAATACTGGCACAAAAATGAGAAAAGATGCTGTTAGTGGCATCCTTAAGTATCTGGCCCATAAGATGTGTTAGCATTAACAGTATCTAATTAAACAGCCATCATTTGGGCTTTGCACAATGTTTTGGGTTTTGTTTTGGTTTTTTTTACCAACTTTTAATCACACATTCAAAAAACAAACAAAACAATAACTGGAGACAGCATGAGCAGTCTCCTGAATATTCTACAGGAGCCAACCTTGCTGCTTTTGAAGTAGGATCTCTTCCCCTCCTTTGATCCCATGAACCAGCCGACACAAGGCAGAATGTAACTCCCTGCACACCTAAGAATAGCACAACTAACACCTTAATTGAAAAAAAAGGACATTTCATGGATTTTTGGAATGTTAGAAGAATTTTGGAATATTAGGAGAATTAGAAGATTCCGTTCCAGACAGTTATGAAAATAACAATACAGTGTTAAAGCAATTAAAGCAATTAAAGCAACAGTAATTTTAAACAGAAAAATTGGATTGAGCGAACATCATGTTCCAGGAAAGAACCGTGTGTTTTGTCACCTATATTTATTCTTTAAATATATTTATATTTTTATAGTACAGATTGAATCATTTATACATATAAATACAACAGGAGCGAAGAACTACAAAGATCTGGTTTTTAGAAGTAACTGGAGCAGACCTTTACACAGGTATAGAACTCTTTCAGCACATTTAAAAACTTGATTTCTGCTATAGTTGAAAAAGTTGGAAATATTCTTGTATAATTTTATCATAGATTTCTTTCCCCTCTTGGGAAAGTGAAGACAGTTTTAACATAAAAACATACAACAGTTCTTAATCTTGCTTCCACACACACATTTAACAACATTTGCTCAAATCACACATATCAGCTATTACTGTGATTCAAGAGAAAAATGTGTAGTTACCCAGTGGAATCTCAGTCTGAAAGACAACCCAAATCTCCTCACAAACACAAAATCTTTACTCTTGTGTCACTTCCTCTTTAGGCTGTTTGAGCTCCATCAGTAACTCTTTACCAGTTTCTCCCGCTTTTGAGGCAAAGAGAATAGCTCCCTGTTTAAAGCCCAGGAGTTTCAAGCTTCTGGCATAATCTGCATATACAGCATGGATCAATTTATGTAAATGAAGCATTAAGGAAAACACAAATTAATAGTAAAAGGAATAAACTCAGACTCTTATTTTTTTTTCTCCTCGCTCCTTAGCTGAAAATGCTGGACGCTGCTGCCAATTGTGCTAATCCAATATTTTTCAGCACAAATAAAGACAAAAAGTTGCTTTAAATTCTACTGCTGAATGCACGTTAGCATTTCCCTAGCACATGCTATAAATTAAACAAGATACATTTCGGATACGCATAAATACTTACCATAATACCTTGCAAAAGAAACTGAGAAACTCTAAGGCCATACTGCAAGATTTGTTCATTAATTAGATGTATCTGGAGTTGTCCATATGACACCTTAGTGACTTTTTTTCATTTACAAACTGACATCAGGGATGACTCCATGAAAAACCATGAGATATTATTTACAATATTACTTATTGCATATACCTAAATACAAATCTTAGAGCAACTGCTCAGTTTCCAGACCAGCAGGTCAGATGTGCAGTCTGTACTGAGCAGGACCTTAGATACCTTTTAAAACTCTATATTTTCATCTCATCAGATCCTGACCTTTAATTTTCTTTATTTCCACTGTCTCTGAAATGACTCCTTCATAATGGATTTCAATCACTATAATAGTATACTGGTGGATAGAAGAGTTCAATGCAGAGATTTTATTTTTTTCCTGAGAAACAGTGTTTAAAAGATAACTGAACCACAGATTTCATTACACAGTCTGCAATAGTAATTTCCAAGTTCTGCAAAGAACATTTTATCATCTGTTCTCTTCCCTCCTATGTTTTTGGGTTTGTTTTTTTAACACTTTGAGTTTGTTTTCCAGTTCTACTGGCCTCAGAGCATCAGGAGGAACTAATGTTATGGATTTATGCAAATGGCTCCTTTTCACTTGTTTTCTCATACTTCCTTCAAACCACACAAGTGGTTTGGAAAATAAATATAGGAACTCCCATTCCTGTGCAGACTAGTTCATCACTCGCTGTGTATGAGTACACAGACACAAAAACAGGGTTTCAGGAAAAGGATATTTGTATCATCATTAACTTCAAGTGCCCCGTACTTCAGACAAGCTTCAACAAATAAAGCCGCTCGGTCGAAGTACCTCATGCTGTTAAATGGAAAAATAATTTTTTAGGAAAAGAGAAAAAGTATGGCTGGACATTGCATCAAAACACCAAAACACAAATGTCAGAAATCAAACTGCAGGCCCCCTCCCACCCCCTTGACTTCCGAGTCAAAAACGCTTAAATAACAACTGTGGAGAAGAGAAAAATACAGATTGCACTGTTTCTTCTTTACCTGTGCAACATCTCTGCAACTTTCGTGAAGCATCCAAGTGACAAGAGGACAAGAATGGCTTTGGACTTCTGGTTGACTTGTGGAGAGCAAAGGTGATCTACCCAACGCTTTAACACATCAGCACACTCCTCGGAGTTCAATCGAACCTTTACGGGATGGGAAAGCCAGTTAGGAATTCTCATCTGCTTCCTAAAGGCAGCATTCTGCTGCTGGGTCAGTTTTTTCAGTGAAACACTTTAAGCAGAAGTAAAAGAATCTCAAATTACCAATTTCTTTATAAAAAGCACACCAATCCCTTGAACCAATACAATATAAAGAAAAAGAAGAAATATACAGCTATAAAAACCTTCACTCTGGTGGTATTTAAATGCGATTCACATTTATTTTAGCTGTACAGTTTTATTAAAACCTCAAGTATCAAGAAGTTACAAACCTTTATGCTTTACTGAAAGTTTAAGGATAAAACACCTTTACTTTTCTTAAGAGTGGGACTCACTCATTTAGAAAACCCAAGTATGACTTTTTCCATCTTTTCTGCAGGAAACAGAACAGAAACTTTAAGACACTGAAAGGTCACCTTTTAGTGACTCCTGTGTGTTATCATTTGGAGAATTAATGCTGTGTCTATGTATTTTTACTGTAATTATGTCTGCCTACCACACCAGAAGTTGATGCAAATTTACATGGTTGGTGATAACTTTAAAATCAGCACACATGCTACATGGAGCTCAGAACAAAGTCACTGCTTAATTACTCATCCTCTTCCAGGAATGGTTTTTTGGAGTTTACTATGAACTCTGTACTGCTGCAGCTAGATGTGACTGCTCAACCACTGCTCAAAAATTAGATAATTGAGTATTCCAATCATGTTTAGGCCCCAGTCCTGTCATTTGGATGACCAGGGGAGACCTCTGTAGTCAAAAGGCTGAAGAAGAACCTGTCAACACTGATCAAATGGATTGACTTGTAAAAGCTTATTACATGGAAAGAACTGATGGTGATATTTCAAATTGATGTTTTAGGTTTTTTTAACTTTGGAGTATTCCAGCACCCTCATCAGCCTTCATACCTACATATATTAAGAAGGTCATTTATGTCAGCAAACTGAAAAGTGAGAAATTGTGTACCTTTGCAAGCCACGCTGCTCGATTCCATTCCCCGTAAGTTTGCAAGTAGCGACAGGCATCAGCAGCCTTATCGATCAGACACAGCAACTGTACACCCTCTGGAAAACAAAAAACACACTGTATCTTAAGTTACAGGAAGAAAGAGTTCCTATGGAAGCGTGAGTAGATCATTCATCCCCAGAAAAAGGAACTCTATATCCTTCTTAGCATATGATGTTGAAAAACCCTAATTTCTGTAACCTGGGGGTCAGTTACCATATCTTGTTTTGAACTAGAAATCTTAGAAGAATCTCACAAAGCTCTAGTTTATCTTTGTCCTAATTACAAATGACAAGGAATTCACCAGGCTTTTTATCAGAAAAATCATTATCTCTTTATAAGTCAAATAAACAGCTTTCATAAATAACCCTTTATTTTAATTTAGTGCTGTCCATAATGCAATTATTAGCAGTGAGATGTTAATTGTTCAGAGTGGAAAGTATTTTTTCCAGGCAAGTACAGACATCTGCACTTTCTCTGTATGGCTTTGAATATTTCAGTCCATCATCCTATTGTGAACATCTCTTGCATTAAACAAAATTAACCTGTACATGTAAGAAAACACAGTTTTTGAAACAAGTTCTGAACTGAAAAAGAAACTAAGTCCATTTTTCAGCTTCAGTAATAAGAAACCAACATTTAATTAATTCTGTAATTCAAGAAGTGGAAAATAGGCAGCTTTATGCACTCAGCCTCTTTTCATGCAAAGAATTACTACAAGAATCTATTTTTCCGATGAAAATGAGTCAAAACAAGTTGAACTTTATAACTGAGTTACTGATTGCTCTTCTGTTAGCCATTCTAGGTAGGGCACACTATATAACATATGCAACATGTAAAATCTATAACAACAAGGACTTTCTCCTTTCCCATCTCCATTAGCAGCCCTAATAATGGTCAGAATGCCTAGTTTATAAGCAAATGGAGAGTTTCCATCCCATTTTACCTGCGAGCTTCCCATTGGCTATCATGTTGGTTGCTACCAGTTTAATGGTACTTTGAGATGGACCCGATGAGGTGACAGTTGTGACCAAACAAGCTTTGAGCGAATCGCAGTAATAATGTGCATTCTCTGAACTTGTTTCTAACAGCAGCTGCACTGCTCTGTCAGTCTGGCAAGAGAAATAATAAAAAAAAAATACAAGTTTGACCACAACGTACGTACTTTTAAACAAAGGTCTTTATATTTTTCAGCCATGAAAGGTTATTTGAAAACAGACCACAAAAATATCTACCGACAGAGTAATAATTAAGATTCTATTTCAATAAAGCATCCTTTGTAAGGATGGCATTTAAACACCCATCATGAATATAATGTTTAATCACAGATTAACACTTCTAGAAGACACCGAAGAAATATTCTGAATTAAAATTTTATTTCCTTGTTTACATCATCTTTTGCAGAGTTATAAAAGGAAGAGCAGCATGTCTATGATTCTACGATGACTTAAAATAGGCAGAGAAGAAACAGAATTGTAAAGATGCAGAAACTGGTCGGGGTCTAAAGGACTGATTTACTACCTGATAGTTTAAAGTAAAGGTAGAATTAATTTCAAATGTTAGCTAGAGCTGAGCACCTCAGCAGTGGGGCTCATTACACTGGCTGCAGACACTCATCTCTGAATCAAATGAATCAATGCAGGTAAGTCATCACTGCCTGGCACTAAAATGAGGCACTTGACTTTTAGAGAGGTCAGCTTGGTAAGGTTAGTCAAGCTGATAATAAAGAAATAATTACAGAAATAATTAAAAGCCACATTAAATACGTATTTATGAAAAATGAAATAGTCTGAAGCAGGCAACACCAAACATTACCATATACTATGTCGTTACGCAGTGTAGAAACCTACTATCACAGCAAAAAACTATGCACGGGGTGAATAAAAGTATGAAACAACACACAGGAGTTACATAGAACTTTACTCGAATAGGATATACACATAAGACGGACAGGGAAGAAGAATAAAAAATTCTAATATTACCCACAAACCTGGCCCAAGAGAAGCAGCTGATCTGCACATTTCCTGGTATGATCATACGTCGATCTCTTCACTTCCTGGAGGTTTACCCTTTCAAGTTGAAATTTCTGCACAAAGGAAAATATATTTTAATATATTTTGCATCTTAACAAATAAAATGAACTATTTAAAAGATATGGAAGTATTTTGAGAGTTTTTCAAATACCCTCTATTTTTAAATAATAGGGAATGATTTAATCCAGAGTGGTGTGCTACTAATAAAAGTCAAATATTTGTAGTGATAAGCTGTAAGACAATAACAAGGTTACTATGATGAGCATTTATTGTGCAGACAACCTTCTTATTACATGTGGTTTTGGTTTTGAACTCCTTGAAATACCTGGAAATAATAATTTTCACACAGTATGTCATAGCATATATCCAAGGGATTAACCAACTGTTCTTGAAGGATGGCTGTGTCTGTTGGTTTTGCAGGCTTTTCCTGGGATAAGCTGTGCAAATAGTGAGCAGCAATAGTCCAAAAATGCAGTTCAGATTCATCCCCATACAGTCTGAGAGAATAAAAAGCAGGGTAAGAAATATGTTTGTATTTTGTCACATCACATAAAAATATTACACATTTCAAATATCTTTAAAATACACATTATTATGGGCATCACAAGTACTTTGCATTATCAATGGGACAAACTAAAAGAAAAGATTAAGGAATGGCATTCAGGAAGCTAGATCAATTGGCCAGCAGACTCTTAAAATAGCAATTAAACTCAGTGTCTGTTCAACACATAAATATGTGGAGATTGATATTTTATTATTTTACATTTAATCACTAATATCCTCCGTCAACTACAAGAAAGTTATTAAGTTGGAAAAAATCTCTGAATAGAGACAGACTAAAATTAGCTACAGTTTAGGTAGAAGAACACCACAGAATAAATAGATTTAAAATTTAATAAAAAGGCCTTTGTATGTGATCTATCATGTGCTGTGAAGTTCTGAATTCCATTTTTGGGCACTGGACAACTAAATGCAATGCAGTCAGCAGAACTGCATCTGTCAAAGTACCACCAAGACTGAAGGAAGTTCTCTGCACCCAGCAAGCAAATAATACTGTTTCAGTATTTCCATTTCCAGTTCTGAAAACGCACTAATACGTGGGTAACAATGTACTTTAGGAATTGCACTGAGTTAAAGCAGAATCAGTTGAGTACTTAAATTTCAGCACACTCACATGCATTAATAAGATCAAGATTTTATTAGGGAAAATTTGATGTAGTTATCTACATCTCTACTACCTGGCAACTAGGAGACATCTTTGCAAAAGAGTAAAATCCGGATCCAGCAAAAGTTTCTTTATGTCACTGAAAAAAAGAGAAAGCCATAAATAATTTGTAAAAAGCTGTGTGAATTTTTGTGGTTAGTTTTTAACACAAATAGAATGTATCACCTACAAATTGAAAATTATGAAAACAAAAAAAATACACAATTTCTGTTCTGAACTGAAAAAATGCATCTATCAAAACAATTACAACAGGAATTATTCATAATTTCAAATATGATGGATCTTAAGGAGCGAGTCACTCTACCAGTTTAAACACAAATATTGAGTCAGTCAGGAACCCCTCATTCTTGTAATAAAGGGAACAACCACAAGGGTGTAGGCAAAGCTATAAATTAGTCTAGTGATTCTACAAATTACAAGATTAATTCAAATTTGCAACTATGTAGTGCCATAGCAAAGAATTACATATGCATGAATTTAGGGTTTCTATATATGTTTCACACTGGACAAAAGTACACTGTTATCTCTTCCATCCTATTAAATGAAAGAAGGAAAATGGAAAAAGTTCTGTTTACTCGCTTCAAATATAGTTTTCATAGTTTAAATGGAATGTCAAAATCTGTTTTCTGTGTAAGCAGAGCAATGTCTGTGAACGTTACTCTGGAAGTATATCTTCAGTAAAAGATTTTTAGAATTGTTTGTCTTGTCTTCCTCAGTGCTTAAATATCTTAACAAACCTTGGATTATTTAAGTAGCAGTTTCCAATAGAGTCTGGACAAACTGGAGAACTGAGAAGTACTGCCTAAAAAAATTACAAATGCTCACTGGTCAATTACAAATTATATACCGACCCTAACCGGTATGCTTAAATATCTGTTTGTCAGTCAATACTGTAAGTAATTAAAAAATATTGACTTCCATCAGACTTTATATATTCAGAACAGTAGACTTTGACTGCCAAGTCAATATTTAATAAAATACTTTGAGATAGTTTGCTTATTTAAAAAAAAATAATTTTAAGATTGTATTATTTTTTTACTTCAAGAAAATAGAAATAAAGATGTAAAATCTTTAATAAATGAATATTTTATTGAAGGAATTACCTAAAAATAAAAATTAACTGTGTTTAAAATAAAAGCTGTCATTACTCAAGCTTATCTTTAGAGGGGCAAAAAGATTTTCTTCTTCATCAAGTTGTGAATTGCAACAAATTTAAGGGTCTTTTTGCCTTCTCTGAATTCAGTAGCTTACTCAAATATTAATATGAAAATTCTTACTTGGACAATGAATTCAACTGCTCTTGAAGAAGGCTTTTAATATTTTCATTCTCGGGATAATCACTGGATTAAAAAAAAAAAAAGAAAAAAGAAAAAGGAAATGGTTTCCTATATTACCAAGATGACAGGATTATCTAAAATGAAACAGTATTACTTTTTTCTTATGGTAAAGTCATTCATGCAAGATCCTTTATCTAGTTACTAGTTCCAAAACAGTAATGAAAGACTGGTTTTGTTTTTTTCAACCTCAGAGTCAGTGCCACCAATCTTTCTTATCCCATTTTTCTTTTATCTATTTAAATTAATAAAAATGGCAATGCGCAGCCCGGTATTACGTCACCACCACTACACAAACACAATAAAGGACACAGAAAGGTGCTCCCACAAGGAAGTGAAATATGGTTCACCAAAAGTAAAGACATGCCTATTACACTAACAGTTAGAATATTACTTTCAATTATACTTCTAAGATCCAATTCTGACTATTTTTATACTAAATTATTGAACAAATGGATATTCTCCAAAGTAATATAACCTGTAAATGATACAAAAATACTGCCAGTACTTAAGTAAACAGTAGTTTTTGCTAGCCAAGAGCTACTGAAAGTCAAAAGAAATAATATACTTCACCTTAAAGCCTTTTCTATTTATTACTTTTAGTAATGAATAGTGAAGCTATTATCTTTATGACTGTCCCAAAGAGTGAGGAAACTGATGTCTAACAGTTATTTGCACAAAAAGACTAATAAAATATGTAGAATTAAAAAAAAATATTTAGACATACAGATACATATTTCTCCTTACGTGTTTATAATATCTAGAGAATATTTCTCATTCCATGGCTGATGCAACAAGAATGCTTTTAAAGCTAAAGAAGCCCTTGGAACAAGCAGATAGGGACACCACGCAGGTTCTGAAACAAAAGGAAAAGATTCATTGTGAGTAGCTAATGTGCAATAATACTCCCTTCAGCAATGACAAAATGTAATCACCTTGTTTGCAAGCACCAAAAGAAAATCATAAATCTGTCTTTTCTTATACACAGCATGGGTTACTAGACATAAAAGCTTATCTTTACACTCAAGGAAAAATATTTCATAGAAGGTACAGGGTTATCAACCATGCTCAAATGAGAAATTCAGGATATTCCACACTGAATTTAGCCATAGGCTCCTGGAATACACTATATTGGCATTAAGTAGACCTGTATATGATGATTATTGCTATTACAAGGACATGCTAGAAAATAAGTACTTCCACACCAAAACATACCACAGTGTATGTTTTGGGATGATGAGTTTAATACATGTTTACATTTAATCTATGATTCTATATTGGCAAAGAAATAAGATGAAAATTACAGTGCTATCTGTTGCCATACAGATTTAAAAGTCAGTAAGTCTGCGTTGAGTACAGGTTTGGATGATGTGCAGTAAAAGCTTCGCAGTGCCTTAGGAGAAGAACAAGCACCAAGCAGCTCCATCATTAAATATTCAATAATTCCCCATACTTCATATGCACTCAATGATGCAGGAATCTTGTAAATGTCATTTTGTAATTAAAAGATATCTAAAAAGTATAGAGGCAGAAGGACAGCTAAATCAAAGGCACTTTAACCCTGGGGTACCCTGATTTCAGCGTGCTCGGTTTTAGAACATTCATTTAGTAACAAAAATAGCTGTGATAAATTATACTTTTCCTCAAACAATCCACACCACAGCACCTGACATCCCAACACTGTTTATTACATGTGTCTTGGTGAGAATTTGCTTTTTTTTTAAAGAAAATTATATGAGTAAAGGCAGGATTGACCAAAGACATCAAAACAAATGCATTTACTGGGGGCACCGGTAATAAAATAAAAAAAGAAAGTAGCGTAGTTAACTACTGAAATGGTTAAATATTTAAATTCCCTTCTTAAACATACAGTAAAAAAAGTCAAAGAGAACTAAAATTTCTGTTTTAGAGTTCAATAGGAAAATGTACTTTGAAAAGCAATGGATCAGTCTACAAACTCCTTTGATATCTGAAAATATCAGGAAAGATATTTCCATACATTAATAAATGTTTTAAAATCATGTAATGAATTTCAATGATGTAGGTACTGATACCCAGTTGATGTACTGATGCTTTTTAGGCTAACCTGCCTAACCATCTGTAAAAAAAGCTCTTATTTTGTTCATCTATATGATGATTAAGATACTAAATTAAGTACTTAAGATACTAAGATTAAGATACTAAAAAGTATAATTTATTTAGAAGGTTAAATTTGTATTAAAAACCCACCCATATACCCTAAGCCTAGAAAATTTATCTGCATTTATGAAAACCACTACAGGGACACCAAATCCCCCACACGTGACAGTTCTCTGTTCTAACAGAAGTGCTTTTTTGGACATTTTTATGGTCCACTTTCAAAATGAAATACCCAGCAGCCGATGACAAAAAAGGAAATCAAGGTACCTATTAAGTCCTGTTCATCCATTCTAAAAGACGATGGTTTCATGGACAAGTCTAGAACTCTAATGCACCCATCATCTGACGCCAAGACCACTTTGTCTGATGTGCACCAGTCCACGTCCAGGATTCGAAAATTGACGTTTCTTCCACTTCTTAAACTGCTCACCATTTGTACCTTGAAAAGTTGAGTTATTTTTCATTTTTAGTAGGCTTTCCATCACCCGGTGTAAGATTCTGTCAGGTGCCCATGAGGCATACCGGAAAATTTGCAATAAAAGGTGAAGTTAATCGTAAATCATTTTAACGATGGTCTCTTCTAGAGAGTTGGGAATTTAGAAACCTTGGCGTAGGGCACATGCTTGCCCTGAAACAATACTTCTTCCCAATTGAGAGCTGAGAAAAGTTTCTTTTGGGCACAGCTGTATAGCTGCCTTTTTGTTATCTTTTCTGACATAAAATTTTCACAGTAGACTGGTGAAAATTTATATTTCCCCTTGCTTCCAGTCTGTCAAGGTAGAAGTAAGGTTCTCATTAATTAACTCATGCTCTTCATAAACATGGACCTCCTTGGTAACTACTGAAATTGTCTAGAAATATATTTAGACATACTATTAACACAACCTTATGGGAATAGGATGATACATTGTCCACAAACAGAATACAGATACCCAAAACCTTCTAAACTGCACATTTCACCACAGGTCAGTAGTTAGGCATTTTGTAAACCTTCTATAGCATCACCAAATACTAGAATTGTTAATATAAGGAAATATCAACAAAGCCTCCAATCAACATTCTGCTGTTCCCTTTCACTTGTTCCAGAGCAAAGCATGGAGTTAGAGAGATGTAAGGTACAACAACTCTAGAGCACGATTACTCTTAGCACTCAGAGAACTGTAGAAAGATGAGGAAATATTGGATAAATAGTTATAGGCAAATGTGAAGTTCTAAGGAGAGGATTATATAGATAATAGGACAAGACTGTAAAATATTTCTACAGATATTCTGAAAGATTCTCAGCTGACAATGGGAATTGATTTTAAATCCTTTCATGTAGGAAACTTCTTCAGTTGTCCCAGAAAAAGAGAGGGAACAGCTACAGCAAGAGTATCCCATGGTATCAAAACCATTCAAATGTTCTTCAAGGAGAGACTCGTGTGATAATATTCTATTCTACTCTGCCTATCATCAGCAAAGAGTTTCATATTGCTCAAATTAAGTGCAAGTTTGAAGCTGGTGCTCACTAAAAAGTAAATAGAAAAAAATTAAAATTCCAGACCCTCATAACCTGAAATTCCTCTGAGGGGCTAAGTTAAAACAGTTCAATTATCTTTCCTTCCCCATGGTACTATAATCCCCTGAAAGACCTATGAAGCAAACCCCAGCAGAATTGTGAACATTACTACAGAAGTTCTGAATAAGATGAGAAGCTAGACAACGGTAATTAACAAGTGTCTAGCTTTCTGGTGCTCCCTAACAAATTAAATCCATGCACGGAAGAATGCATACTCTTGAATATGCACAGATGTTAAGAAATTTGTAGTAAAAAAATACTCTCTTGTGCACAGATTAAATACTAAGATTGAAGACTCCCCCTGAAAATTTCAATGTCTGCCTCAAAAACATTACAAGAGAATAACAAAGCGTATCTCAGAGACACTGTCAGCTTTATAAGCGAAAGGTACTTTTCATTGATGACACCTTAAAAATGCTTTATAGGAACTAACAGTCCTCTGAGAAAAGGCATATAAACTTTATTATACAAGTGTCAGCAAGAAATCATGACTAAGTCTTGATTTTCAGAAGTAACATGCATATTTTCCAAAGCAGTGCATATCAAAACCACAGACACTCACCTCTTTTGAATCCCAAATTTCTGCTCCATCATTGTACATTGCAAGAAGCTTTTGATTTCCTTTCCCTGGAGCAAAGCGTATCTTTTTCACCCAACTTCGGTGCGTAGGAATCCCCCTAAGAAAAGAAAAACTCAAGATTAGAATCAGTCATTTTATACTTAATACTGTGGGTACTTAAATCCTTTCCATAAACATTGCAGATCCTAATGTTCTACAGATTGAGGAGGACAACATATACATACACACATAAACACACACACACAAACAGGTATCCAAATTATTGTGAAAACTAAAAAGATTAAGTCCTTGAAATAAATACTACAACACTTAATGGTTTATCAGAAGCCACTGCAGAGTTAACACAAGAAAGATATCAAGCTGTTTTAAAAACTTTGACAAAATGTTATTCCATCTGAAAATACAAAAGATGAAATATTGAGAACAGCAACACAATAGGCATTTTCTCAAATTTTATTTCAACATTCTTGCATTTTCCCCCTCCAACACCACAGATGACCTCCTACAAACACTGACTAAAATGAAGGTAGAAAAAAAAACCCAAAACATTCTAACACTCATTATTTCATGTTTATTAGACTTCATTTGCATCCATACCTGGATACTCTAGCTTTCAAATCCCAGAAATTTAAGTTTCCGTCAACGTCTCCAAGAACCAGGATATCCCCTTTCCAGGCAATACATGTAATGCTACCCATACTTCCCTGGAAATATTTAAGAAGCAGAACAAAATCTTGTGATTAATAGAACCAAACATAGGAACAATCATTTCAACATTAGTATTTAATTTTTTTTAACTATTATATGACATGATACACCAAATTCTGCTCAATTAATTCAGAAACAACTCTACTGAATATAAGCACTTATCAAGTCAGTCATACTTGCTTCAATATGCGTCAAAAGAAATTTCCTTTTAAGAAATTTTGGGTTTAAAGTTATGAAAATCACTTCTCTGTCTCCTCTTGCAAGGAAACACCAACACAACACACCTCATTAAATACAATACCAGCATATATTAAAGTAGGACAAAAATAAAAGAATTCTTGTTTTTAAGTTCCATTTATCAAAGCCTTCAAGAATAACTAAAAAAAAAAAAAAGCAAGATTGTTCTTCTCAGTAACTGTAAAAAAACCAAACTTAAAAATCATAAAAGAGTGTGCTCTGGCCCACTCAAGTCCACGTTCTGTTGTAAGATAAAATCCAATAACAGCACATACACTTGTTCCAATTACACCCTCTCTGTAGTTCAAGCTTTACAAAAATTCTTAAAAACATGTCATGTAATTTCTTCAGAAAACAAATCAGGGCCTATGAAGATTCTAACTTGTAAAAAAAAAACAAAACAAACACTTATTTCAACATTGTTTTCACTACAAAAACTGTAAGAATGGGAAAACAGAACTGCTACTGTTTGAAGCTTCAACTTCCATTTCATATTTCCAACTGCTGCATTAATGACCAATTGCCAGTAGAATAGTAGCAAACAAAAAAAAAAATAAAAATCAAAGCATCAATGATATAGAAAATTGGAACTCACATCAGGAGGAATTCTTGCACTGTCTTTTACTGAGTTTCCTTCTACTGTGAGATGATAAACCTGCCCATCAGCACCTGTAAACACAAAGTGCTCTCTGGCAGAAATGTTCTGGCTCAGCTCCGATTTGCTTTCGGCTTCCTGTAACAAGCTTTAAAGAGAACACAGTGAGACGTGAGCATTTCTTTCTTGAAACTAGAATTGTGAGGCAAATTCTCCCTAACTAATCCACAAAGACAGCACAAAAAAGTGTATTTCCTTCAAAACAACTTACCAGAAACAACATTTAAATCATTTATGCACTTATGGAAATATCTGGGTACGTATAAGAGTTTTACTTCAAGAACCAGGTACCTAAATGTAAATGCTATAGGCACACCTGAGAGAAAAATGTACAGTTTCTCTCCTTCAGCAGTAAATCAAAGTTCCACACCTAAAAGCTAAAGGGAGCTCCATAAAGCTGTTTTCCTGGTATATTCTCAAGAATCAGTTGTTCTATAGCACTATGGTACATGGTGAAAAAACAACTGATGCAGAAGAGCATTAAATCAGAATGGGAAATACCTGATAACAGAAGATTCTACACTGCTGACTTCAGTATCTGATGCAACCGTCTGTCGGGCCATGGCCTCCCGGGCTGCTAACTGCTTCTTCCTCAGGCTTTTCAAGTTATGAGAAGGTGACCACTCCTGTGAAAAATTGTCCAGGAAAAATGGGAAAGACAAACTTTTGCTCCCTGAATTTACTAGGGGCTTTTCTGTTAATTACAATGATTGCTCTCTCTGATACCTCCCTCCAACACCCAAGGGATAGACCAGATTTTTCCACCAGCACCTCCTTTTTTCTTGCCTCTATTTGATGGCAGATGGAAACAGAAGAGTGAAAACACTTAACTGTATGCTACAGAGAGAGTAACATTGTGCTACAAAATTGTTCGCAGATTTTATAGCACCTCAACATACTACATTTAATAAACAGAATAAAACAGATTTTATTCCTTACCAAAGCAGTTGCAGTAGGGAAGTTTTTAGACATTTCTCTGAGCAGAGTACATGTTCTGACATCCCAGATCTCCAGTGGTTTGTCTTTAAATACTACAGCTAGATACTGCCTAAAACAAGTAAGATTTTCATACATCAGAAGTAACCATTCCATTTTAATTTGAGCATTTTACTTCGCACGTGTTGTTCGCTTCAGCATTCTGGAAACCCTCAAAAACTAAGATGAAGCAGAGTAAATTAATTTGGCAAAAATCTCACTCTAAAGCTTGTGATTTCCTTGCAAAATAGAGCCTGAAAAAGAGTTCTCCTTCAAAGCTAAAAGAATCAGATATTTCTGTCAGGTGGTACTGCTCAATTACTGTAAAAGAGACAAGGGAAGGAACTGGGAGAAAGCAGCAGCACCTCTAATTTAACCATAAGCCCATGTTGATGACATTGCACGAGATAACCTGAAAGACACACCAAGACTGTAGGTTGGATTATTTCTTTTCTCTACTCCAAACGAATGCCACTTCCCTAATCCAGTGATAAATGAACATAAAATCCTCTTACACTGAAACACTTGTCACTCTTGTCTTCAGACCTTTCATCTGCAGAGCTGGAGGAGTAAAACACTTTCAATCTACCACTTTTCACATGCTTGAAAATACAGAGAGACTCTGTGGCTGTATGTCCTCTTCAACTGTGTTAATCTCTATCCAAATGAACTATCCTTTCTTGTTCTCAATTAACATTCTCCTCGCTTCATCTAAGACCACAATTGTTCTCAATTTTTAATGTATTAGTAAGACCATTATCGGGTTGAACTCTTCCAAATTCTCTGGAACACATACATACTTCTGAAAATATTCCTATGCAAGCTAAACAAAATTAATTTGTATTTTCTACTGTAAAATAAACCAACCAACTTTCAAAGCTTTTGTACTCTGAACTAATATTATAGAGTCATAGAATGGTTTGGATTGGAAGGGACCTTAAAAATCATCTAGTTCCACCCCCCT
>BJBW01015763.1:32401-52865 GCA_004320125.1 Scolopax mira
CTACAATTGCAATCGTGTGTGACACTGCAAGTCTATGAAGGGTTGTAAATACAGGGAGCTGTCTGAAATGGAAGAAATAAGAATTCTGACACCTTTCTAATTTTTATCTACTATTTTACTATGTTTTTTGGAAAAAGTACAGAATACTCATAATGCATTGTTGTTGCCAGTAGTTATTCACCATTCTCATTCAAAGACCTCAGGCATTTCCTATACTTCTTTCATCAGCTCAGATTTAACAGGACAAGTCCTTTTCCTTTGCCGCCAGCCAGCCATCTGTCAATACCAATCAAAATCTACAGAAACCCAAGATACTCATAATCAAAAGGAAACTTCAGCTTACTAACTGCTTGCACCTGAAACAATATAATTTTTGTTATTGTCATACACGGAAACTGAGAATCTGAAGACAGTGGTTCAAAATTTAATGAAGGAAAAAATAGTGTCTTCCCTACTGAAATACCTCCACTTGCAAAATTTCCTAATAAAAGGCATCTTTGTCTACTAGAATTAAGGGTTACATTCTGTCGTAAACAACTTCTCAGACTGGATCCACTCCTTTAAGATATGAAATTCAGGGATTCTATACATCCAATTTGTCTCAGGGGTAAGATTCGGTTGTTTTGATTAACGTTTCCAATGCAAACAAATTACAAAGAGTCCTGAAGCGGATAAAAACACAAATTACTTTTTCAGATGTGAGTGGATTGTTTTGACTTTATGACAAGGCAGCTGCTACTCAAACCAATTATAAGAGAAGGAGAAATTGGAAACAAGACCATATCTTAAAGACAACTATTAAAATCCCAGCCATACGATCAGAAAATACTCTCAGCCTTAAATTTTAATATTTAAAAAAGATTTTTCCTTGTGCTTCAGAAGTATCCATACGGGCTACGTATGTCCCAAAGTGAATGTCAGCAATGGAAAAATTTTTTAAGACGAGGAAATTAAGAAATTAGAATTCAAGTGTTGAAAATAGTACAGCTGATGTAATGTAATGGAGACCAGAATCCAATTACAAATATATGGTATTTCATTGCAATGCTGCTTACCCGTGTCAGGCAATGCATATTTACTAATGCACCAAAATAAATCTTACACACCAACATGTGCATGACAGAAGTAGTAGGTATTTTTCACTCATCTTTCTCTACGTGAAGAAAGTTGGGGTTTTTTTAAGGAGGTGAAGAATGTTTGCAAAGCGATTTCCCAAAGGGGAGTCAGTTTAAATTCAGCTGCTAAAACTTGGATGTAATACAGTTATTTCCCAGGTTTGCCTGCAGGCCATATACATTCTTGTTACAGTCAGTGAGGTTTTAATTTTAAAAATGAAAGCTGTTGCAACCTTGACCTTGCTGAACTTCCACAAAAAAAGCATGAGAAACACTGCTCTAGTTTTAGTTATTTATCTATCAGAATAAGCAAAAGTAGCAGGGAAAGGCATCACTGAACCAGAAGCTACATCACAGGAATTTTATCGGCATATCTTGAGAATCTGTTCTCTGCACTGAAGGTGTGTTATTGTTTCCTATCTTACCAGCTTAGATTGCTCCACTAATAAGACAGAACAGCTATCAGGATTAGTTATTCCATGGTTAATTCCTCTTAATAAGAATTAATTGCATTTCTCCGAATCCCAAAGGAAGAAAGAGTGACCTCCAGCTATGTATCCAGCAACCACTGTCTTAAATGTCTTTGCCATTAGTTATCCAAAAAGTTATGCCATTGAGTACGCACAAACACACGGTAACAACTTTAAAACTTACTCTCTTCTTTACTTAGGATGGATAAATACTGACTCCTATATTTGGTCTTTAAAATATTTTAAAGATAAAATTAAAAATTCTAACTTCAGTTAAAGCTAGAACTGTCTCAATAGCAATTTCAGCCCCACAGGCGCAAAGGAAATAAAATCTGGCGTATAAACCAGAATTATTTTAAAGGACACAACCTGTGAGTCATGACAGTTATATAAATAAGACACTGTAATTAAGATTTTTGTACTAAAAAGACTTCTTTGTATTATAACATACTACCCAAGAAACTGGAAGTAGATGATCTGCATCCTACATCAGCAGGCACAGATACAATTCAAATATTTAGTTCAATGTAAGTTTCATTCTAATTTTGTGGGTGTGTTATTGCTTCTACACAGCAAAGACAGGGTTCGGGTAGATGATTCAGCATTAACAATGAAAGAATACACCCACGTTGCTGGTACAACGTCAGTTTAATGTTTTAGCTAGCTATCTGTCTCCCACAAGGATTATAGTAGGAATTAAAATTCAAATCTTACTTGACTTCACAGGAATGGATGCTTAACTCTTTGTGTAAGAGTCCACTTGTAAGATGAAACACCAGGACAGAGCCATTACTTGTACCTATAAAAAAAGTGATTTAAAAAATATAGAGAGACCAGTTAAATTCTTCCCTTCCGTACTTCAGTGAAAATGCAGGATTTACAGCTATTTATCTTTCTCTTTTTTTCTTTTTTTTCCCACCTGTAACTATTATATTTTACAATTTTAGAAGAGGTATTTTGATTTCTAGTGCTTAGATCCCAAATATTAAACCTTCCACGGTTCTCTGCAGCCAGTGAAATCCATTTGGATCAAGCCACTTTTCCTGAACCTATTTGCAGACCCTTCAGAAAAGCTGTTTGTTCTTCTTGCATTTCCCCCACATACCCAGTTACAGGAGAAAGGAATGTTTCTTTTTGTTTTGATTACTCAAAGTGAGTAAATGCCTCAAAGAAGACTATTATCCACCAATAACCCCATGGGATAACCATGGGTAGATTTTATCAAATCATTAAAGCAATTCTGCTTTCTCATCCCTGAAATAATGACCTCTTTCAAATAACAAATCAATAATTTAGTAGCTATTAGCTTCACTTAGACACTGGGAAGACTTACTTTTCCTCCTCCTTTTTCTTTATAGTCATATCAACTTTTTAAATACAACTAGGGATATCTAAAGAGCCATTCAGGTACCTTAAGTCTAGAATGCTGGAGACCTTGCTGTAAATGTACTTTATACCTATATATTAGTTTCCTAATCTATATATTTCATCTGTTTTAACAGGTACAGATTATATAAAACCAAAAGCTACATTTTAGTAGCATCACATCACATAATAGCTTGCCTATGTTTTAGAGCACTACTGTTGATGGTAGTTTTAGTTCAATAATAACAGAAGTATTCCAAGAACTGCACATGTAGATCCATACATAATTATGGTGTTTCCATTGTTGGAGTAAGATCCTCTTTGTAGGCCCCCCTGCTTGATATTCACCTTCCCAATAAACCTCCACCCTGTTCAAAAACCTACGGTGCCTCTATAGCACAGACAACCTTAAGAATAACAAAAATCTCCCAAGTCTGACTTGTGACAGGTGCAGCCTCAGCAGGGCAGCCCAGAATCAACTGGTATCTTAGATACATCCATAGAATGTTTGAACAACACAAATCCAGAGGTGTAATTTTACAATCTCCTACAACCTTTAAATTACAGCATCTCTGTATCTACTGTTCCACTCCACTGACTGCAGCCTGTCTGTCTACACTGTGAAATCCCTGATGCAGTCTTGCCAGAAAAAAATCTGATTTAAATAGGGAGAACTCAGAGTTAATAATTCAGGTGCTTGCTGGCAACTATTCTAATATCTAGATGAGTTTAGCTATATTTGTAAGGTAAATTTGTAAAGACAGAATAGATTCTGGAAAAATAACGCGCGTTAAGTGTATTTTTAGGTATTTAAATGAGAACTAAAGTACAGTCTGTGTTAAGTTCATTTGCTTCTTTTAAAAATGCAGTTGCTACAGTGGTCTGCATTTATTGATATTTAGAATGAAGTGAGAGCAGCACATAAAATGCTGAGTGTATCAATGAACCAGTATCATATTAAGTGAAAGAATGCTAATATATTGCTATTTTTCAGGTAGAATTACCTAAACCCAAGACAGGACAAAAAAGAATCCGCAGACTATCATGGATTTTTTTTTGTATTATATATTTTTCTATTTAATCTAGAATATATGCTTTTCAGAACAACTAATAAACTACTTAAGGTACGTACCAACAGCAAGGATTGGCTCATACTGTTTAATATTTTTTGTTGTAAGAGGTGGGCACATGCGGATAGCAAACGGAGGCAAAGGAAGTCCTGACAGAAGTCCAGTCAGCAGGAATTTGAGGTGCACTTCTTGCAGAAAAGAACTTTTTAATTGCTCTTCCCCAGCAACTGTGCCTTGCCCTGCTTAAAAAGTAAAGTTCTTGTTAGTATTCAATTTTAATCTGAGATGTTATGGAAGGTTATCAAACTGGAGTTTATAAAATAAAAATCACAAATGAAGTAATATATATATTGGCATATATATATATATATTGTTTATTTAAAGGGACATTCCTTCCTGTTGAACTCTGTGTGGTAAATGTTTCTAGAAGACTGCACTTCAGGCATTTTGTCCAATACTAGCTTTTTTTTTTCCTAATGACAAGAAGGAAAGAAAAGGAAGGAAGAGGGGAAAAAAAGTAAATGCAACCATTCCAGTCTTATTCTAGAATTCAAGGGTAGTTTAAATTGTCTTCATCTGCTTAAGATTAAAATGGAATTTTGCCAAAACTCCTTCATTTTTTAAAAGTAAATTCAAAAACCTCTAGAAATGTGTAGCAGTAATATTAGAGTAAGAAATTCTTACCAATCATGTTGTCTAGTGAGAGGTCTGGAAGTTTGCTTTGGGATGCTCCGACTGGAATTCCACAGAACGAGACTGGGGAATACAAAGGTGAAGCACTTGAACTGCTGGGAAAGAAATTAAAACAAATTCTTAGTACAAACTGGGTCATCTGTCGACTTAGGTCCTCGATTTTGTTTTTTCCCCAGGGTGTTCTTTCAGTATTCCTAACACTTATTAATTGCAGAGTATTTTGAGAAGATTATTCCTAACATCAACTTCCATGAACAACTCTACCAGGAGATAATGCAGACAAAGCTGTGCAAAATTTAAAATAAACTTTCATCTTCCTTACAGAGATATCTGTACATAACAGAAAAAGAGATGCATCCCTTGTTCTGAAGTGTACCTCAGCACTGAATGGAATTTTTAAATGTATTTTGTACTAATACGTAGAGCTATGGTGATGAATACAGTTAAGGAACAATCATAAATATTCCAACATTTAAGAAGAGATTCCTGAACTTGGGAAACAGTTTTTGTTAACCTCCATAAACTTCTTATATAGGGGACAGACGACAAAACCCGTAACTGAAGCCCAAACAAATGAAACAGGATTTTCTCTGAATATACAAAACTAGAACAGAACCCTAGAGTAATACTTAAGTTTATGGTCTTGTGAGACTGTATGTGTCAGGGTTTTGTGTTACTATATCTTTAAAAATCTCGTTTTAAAAGAGTTTGAATTCAAATTTTAATTAAGACCATCAAATCCAGCCAGATCAAGAGCTAATGGAGGAAGACTCCTTCAAAATCCATTAAAGACTCTGCGCCAACTAGAAATATGCTTTACTTTCCAGAACAATCCAACCCTATCCAGAATCCTCCAGGCTCAGTGGTTCTTATATTATTACTACATTTTTCCTGGTTATAAAATCATGACAAAAAATCAATGCTTTAGAAACAACCCTAAGAATCCAAGAAGTAAAACCCAGCAACACATGGATCCTAAATAGCTCTGTCGGAAATGCATCACAAAATATCCATCTAACACTATTTTTGAGAACACCAAGAATAAAGACATTAAACCACTGATAAGCAACAAAAGGATCTATGTTGAAAATTTGGTACTTTCAACATTTAAACGTGTACTAAGAATTCTTAATTTCTCTTATAGCAGTAAGTTATTTATTTAATTCAATAGCACTTCAAGGGTTTATTGCAGCAGAACAACATTAATACACTGTTTAAAGAACTGTACTAATTCATATAGTATTTTTTGAGATTCTAAAACTCTAAATGCTTTGATATGAAAAAAAAAATATTGTTTATACCACCATATTCCAGCCACCTGCTGTACAGCCTTGTATTGCTCTGTGTCAAATTCACACAAATGTAGCAGAAAACCTTTCCCCTGCTAAAAATGTCGCCCCTTCCAGACTCATTTTGCAATTCTTTCATGTAATCAAAAATTAGATTCATTCCTGAAGAAAATTATACAGTCTGAAGAAAGCCAAATGCAAAGAAAATGTTCCCCCAAAACAATGTGAATATTCATTCCTATCTTTCCTTATTCCAACCAATAGTACGGAATTATTTTTTGAAGAAAAGAAAGTAGAGTTCCTTGACTTCCCCAAAGCAATGGAACTATCTCTGTGGATGATGTATTTTGTTCCTCTTCCTTTCATTCATACACGTGTACACATCACACTACCATACACACAAGGACATCACTGTTGCTTTTAGAATCTAATTAAATATTGCACACCACTAGTAAATGTAACAGATGGAAGCTTTGATAAGAAAAATAAATCCCATTACCTGCTACGCACATTTCTGCCAGAAACACTGGATTTTAATTCCCAGATCATTACCCTGCCATCACTGACTATGAGAGCTGCAGAATTCTCATTCACGGGGCAACACACCATACTGAACGGTCGAACTGTTTTTGTTACTCTGATCGCGTCGCACTGACTTCTTAAATCATAAATCAGCTCCTGAACTGGGTCTGGATCTGTAACATCAATGTCCCACAAAGGACAAACAATTAGAAGAGAAAACGTACGATGTGATCAATTAACAGAGGTAAATTTGCAGAGGTAAATAAACATAGCTCTTTGGCCGAGATCCACGTACTTCCAGTGCAGCAATTGGGAAAAGTAAACCAAAACTAGATACCCTTGATCTTGCTGTAGACAACACCGCTCTGAACAATTCTCCAAAATGTAATTCTATCTTTAAAATTTCTTATTCCACTTGAATCTTGCCAAATCTAAAAAAAATTCCTGTTTCATATCTGGGGAGAAAATGCATCTCATTTCCACAATGCAAAACTCATTTCGTTTACTGGTAAACCTGGAAGCAAATAACTTTGTAGCTCACTAGAAATTACTAAACTGTCAAACAAAAATCTATCAAAAAAAACCCCCAACAAACCCAACCCAAAAACTTATTTACATTTACAGAAATATGTTTTCCTTTCTTTCTTTCCAATCTACTCCATTATATTTAAAAAGTCATTCTTAGTAACGTTCAATAAAAGTGACAAAGATAGATTTTAATGTAAATTTAAGCCCTTGTGTTAGTTCCAAGACCAGCTGTTCCAATCCAAATGGCTTCCAAAACCCTGAAAAATATGTTTTTTTCTTAAAGACAAAAAGAACAAACTAATCACCTTTTATTTAAAATTTTTTTGTATATGTGACTGTTAAGCCACTTCATAATTAAAGTATTATTTAGTGATAAAAGGATATTCAAAATAATATAATCTTATTTTGCACCATATTTCAGGGAAGTGAAAAACAATTCTGGGAGACTGTAGCACAAAATTAAATTTAACATATAGGAAATAACAAAAACACTAGGAGGGCTGTAATTGACCATCCTCTAAAATGTGTGACGGTTAATATTGATGTTACAGTAATAAGTAAAATACCTTAAAGATCCTTTCTGGACATTTTTGACACAAAGCTTACCTGGCTCTTCATTTGGAGTTCCAGTTATACTGCAGCTAGGCCTGCGAACTCTTAATGTTATACAACCGTTTTCATGGAGGCAAAATAAGCCATCACGCTGAAAACAAGGAATTACCTAGGAAAAGAGACACCATATTCCATTGGGTTATCAACATTTTATCTTTTGCAAAGTATAAGTAAGTCACCAAAAACATTAGCATTAATGTAACACTCCAGTAAATTTATTTAGCTACAGTACTTGTCATTAAAAAAAGTCAATTAATTTGAGGAATTCACTGAAAGTTTCTGTTTCAATTGTTTGCTGGTTTGGGGTGGTTTTTTTTAAACATTAACATACTCAGAATATATTCTTTTTAGCTATCATGAGTTTTATTTTTTTAAAAAAAAAAACGCTTTTTTTTTTGGTATCAGAATTCATGACATTTTACCCCCTGGTGAGCTAACTTCTTTTCATCCTCTAGAACTAATCAAAACCCAGCTATCACTGAGTCATGAACATATATATGATCTTAGTAAACTACTACAATGTTAGAAACCAATCAAATTTTCATTACCTGTAGGAAAGGCACGCCTGTTCTTTCAATTGCAATCACACCCACTGTCTGATTCACTTCCAAATCAAGAATCAGGATTTCTCTGGGATACAGTAACAGCATGTAGTTTCTTTTGGAAGGCAAATATGACAACTGAAGACAGTCATTGAGCGTTACAGATTCAGCACTGGAAAACATCAGATATAAACTTTACTCAAGTTCAATATCAACAAATACTTCAAAATAGAATTAACAGCATAAATTTTCCTGCAGCTGCGTTTTTTCAAGTCTTCCCTATTTTCATCGCTAGGGAACTGCAGATTTCCATTTAATTGCTACAGCAGTGCAAAGCATCACTGACCTTTAAAAGACACACTCTGTTAACTTTTGTCTAAATAAGATTATAGTGTCATTTTTAAAATAATATGTAATTCAAACGGAACAAGGGTAATTCTTGCACATCTCAACTACACAGCAATTCAACTACAAACAGTGCTAGCTGCTGTGGTATTCATGGGAAATTACCCTTCAACATACTGCTTACTTCAATTTTTATATTATTACACATATTACTTTATTTTGAAATGAACAGAACTAGCCTATCAAGAATACCAGTCTTCAAACTCAAATATAAGTGCCAAAGAGCAGGATTGTTCACCATTTTGTTGATTGTTAACAGGAGACTTGGCTGCAAGGTAAAGAGGTTCATGAGGTTCGTGCAATCCAATGAACTGTATTTAAGGCACAGTGAAAATCATCCTCATACTGTCCTCAGCTTTGAAGGTCTCTCAAAACTGATTTAATGTATCATCCTTTCAGGGGATGCAAACGGAGGAATAAAGAAATAAAATGGCATCTTTGCTGATTTGCTGTTATTCCAGAGCAAACATAAGGCTGCTGCAGTTTAAGTACTGCCTCAGTATTTGCAAACCAGGTGTTCTGTCCAATGCAGCACAAATTAGGCATTACAGAACACAAAATGACAACATTATGCCCTCTAACTTCATACAAAAATCACAATTTCTTAAATGATTACCTGAGGAAGTATTATCAAGTCTTCTGCTCAGTTTGCAATTTAAACACAGGGTATAAATAACATATCTGCACTTAATTTTGGTGTGAAGTGTTACCTGATAATAGTCTGATTAGTTTGTTCTCAAATAGACACTTGAGAAATACTTGTATTATTCAAACAGAAAGTACAAAAGGAAGAAATAATTGTATCACAAAAGAGAGTGGTCAAGAGAATTTCTAACAAAAAAACCACACCTCAAAATGCAACAACTTTAGTTTTAGAAGGTCAGAAAGTAGACAAATGTATGAATTCCAATTTTATTTATACACTACTAACTTAAAAAATGCCTCCTATTGCAGTACCACGTACAACATCAGAATGATAAGTCTTCTTACGTATCCGTACTTAGAGAATTTTTATTCTCTTATTACATCCCTTCTTATTCCACAATTGAAATGAATTATGTTAGTCCATTTTCACCTTTTTTTTCCCCCCTAAGAAAAATGTTTCTGAATTTACACTTGCATTAAAATCTGTTACAGAAGAGAGAACATTATGTCATTAACTTATGTAAAACATGCTGGAAGGATATGGCTGGTTTTAGGAGCAGGAAGAATGACTGTCAATGTTTTATCCTTCCACAATGTCCTCGATACAGGACATCCAACAATCTGCCCACACCAATAAATTTTCCTTTTTTTAAACCTAATTATCTTGCAGACTTTAATAAAATTACACTTCTAAGATATACAGGTATACAAAAAATTATCTGAGAGGAAATATTTGCAACCCACCTTGGTTTTTCATTACTGATTAAGATTTTAACTCTATCAAGGGCTTTTTTGGCCCCCGTAGCAGCAGCCAGTTTGTTGTGAGAAGGGCTGGAATGGGGACTAGAGATGTAAACTTTCTTCCCTGAGCTGGCAGGAGCTTTGGAAGGAGAGAAGTCGGAGATGAACACTATTCCTTCGCTGGTGAGCACTGTACCAAGAAAACCAAATTTTAGTATAGCAAAACACAATCTGCAATTTGATTCTGATGTTCCATTTTAATGAAGTTTTGGTGGGGAGAAATGCTAATAACTTTAATAATACTGTATTAGGTAGAAAACTCGTAACTCTAGACAACATGCACCTTCTACTGAAAGAGCTGCAGATGGTCCATTACAATTAATTGAATCCACAAAACTCAATTTTTCAAAATTAAGTCCATAGTAAAAAAAAAAAAAAATCCACACTGTGGGGATTACTGGCAGAAACCTCTTGTTTCTTCAGTACAGTTATTTTCTCTCATCATCTCTCATCAACTTTAAGCTTCCCAATGCAAATAAAGGCAGGGTTGCCTATGTTGGCTATATCACCAGTTTTTGTTCCCAGCAAAGATTCAGCAAAGCTCTAACAATGTAGCTAAGATTTTACTAAGTTTATATAATTTTAGGTTGAATGGTACAACAAATTTAAAAACAGATGACTAAGAAGACTGAAAGCTGCACTGTCTCATTATAGATCAGGAGTGATCAAGCTAAATTAAAGAATAAAAGGCTGACCCTCTAATTTCTCTTAGTTTCTTTCTGCTAAAATGTCAATAAATCTGCACTACATACCATTTGATATTTGAGTTGCTTCTGAAACTGAAGCTCATACTCTATTCCTTTTAAAAAAAAAGATCTTTTCTATTGAAAATACCATTTATCCTTGGTCTACTCATCTCACTGGATTCTCCCTCAGCATCCATCCTTTTATAGCTTTATATGTCAGTTTAATAGGGCTCCCTATACTTGGCTTTCTCTGACTCCCTTTCCACCTTCTTTAAAAAGTCTCAAACATTTATTTTCAGAGCTCTAACTTCTCATGCCTACTTTTCCCCTCATTCAATGGCATCCTACCTTAGAAGATACCACACTGGCCAAAGATTCCCCTGCCTTTGCTTTCAGACTTTTTGGCATTAATGGCATTATTGTCTCCAAACCACTACTTTAATCTCAGTACTAAGATTTTAGTTTAACAATTTTCCTGGCCACACATACTCACATCCCACTACTTTATACGTGCAAACTTACGAGCTAAGTGTGATGGATCAAAGGGATCAAATGAAAAAGACAGAATATTTTCAGCATAACTTTTCTTCCAAAGTTTGGTGCCTGTGTCTGCATTCCACAGTACAATATAGTTGGGTGGGTGAACAGCAAGCAGTAAATCTCTAGAAGCATCTTGATTCCACAACCACTGCATGTCTGTCAAAAAAAAAGAACAAAAACCAGTGACACTAATTTGTAAGTAAAAAGGTTGTTCTATTTAAAGATCATTTTTCTTCTGCAATACCTGATCTTTAAAGAAATGAGTACTGAAAGTAACGAGATGTTTCTATTTCACAATTCTAAAAAAAAAACCACTCCCAAGTCTAGTTCCCACCACTAACTGCACAGCCTCCCCAAGACACAGCTTCTCTTCAGCATGTTCCTACATATTAAGATGTCAAAAAAACTTCCTTTCTCAGCCATTCTTCTGTTATATCAATTCAGCTTTTGCAGAGCTGCTAAGTGCTTCTCACTGGATTTCAGAGGGAAAAAAAAATAATCCAGCCACGTGATCAGTTACACTGTAAGTATATAAAAGGTTAACTCCTTCTCAGCTAAATGCAGTTTGGATCAAATAAAAGCGAGTGCCTTACAGTGTTGCATCACTTTTCTCCTCACTGAAACAGTGAGGTTCCAGCTGTTACCCTTCAAAGCTCTTGCAGGTAACACACAGAGAACCAGCACCTCACCCTGGTGCTCAATCTCTCTATTTGCACCATTTTCTAGTCTCGTAACAACAGCCAGAGGCCTCAGAGACAGATGGAAAAGAAAAGAAGCTGCTTTTGCTATAGCTTGATATTGCCAAATCAAACCAGGGAGTTAGGAAATAACAGAATTTTAATTCTGTTGCTCATTAAGGTTTTTTTCCCTCTCAGTAGATTGGAGAAGCTTCATTGGGGAATAAAACCTGGAGAAATCTTCAAATGACACGGTCAAAAATCCATCAAACATTCAGTGAATAGGTGTCAGGAGTAAATAAAATGTAACTTAGAAAATAAAAAAGAAATAGAACTAATAGAATGAACTGCAGTCAACAGAATACATCTTCAATGTCCCACTATCAGACTTATAATACTGTATCTACTTGCACAGTCTTTATGAAGAATTATAACAAAACCCAACCGATCTAATTTCATAAGAGGGTTTTCAAATAATAGAATTCTAAATAAAAAGCAAGTGCAACACAAGCATCATCACAAGTTTTTAAAATAGTCCAAAGAAACTACAAGTTATTCTTAGAAACTCATTATTGTAGTTTCTCTGGGACCAAAAAAAAAAAAAAAAGTGTTCTAAATTTTACTTCAGAAATAATTTGCAGACATATTGCTAGCGTGGGCAGCAGTAGCAATAGAGAAATCCAGAGCATGCAGCAGAGCATGTAGATGCTGCTGTGCTTGCAGAGTTATCCCTCCCAGCTAACCCCGAAAGAACCAGTTGGAAGCTGGAGGCAGCCCACTCGCAGCACCAGTTCAGGGACTGGAATGAGAGCAGCCCCGGCAGCGCAGCCACAAAGTTAAGCAAATCCCAGTGCTCCAGCCAGCTCCTGGTCCGCTCCGTTAGGACTGGTTCCAAGAGACAGAAAAGTGCCTACCACGAGAAATTAGAAACTAAAAAACCAAGTTTTACAATAGGAGGAAAGTACTGCTGTCAACTATAAACTGCACCAACCAAAGCAACAGTAAAAATGAGATCGAGTGTCTGATGTAACCAGGGATTTAGTCTACATCTTTGGATTCCCTTTTCCAAGTTCCAGCCACTACCTTAACTTTTTCATTGATGAAGTACAACATGTTAATTAATGAAAGGGAACGTTTGATGGATGACACCTTACTAATAGATGAGCACAAAAAGAAGCAAGGAAAAAGACACTTAATTATTCCTTTCTAATGTATTTTCTTAATTGTGTTATACCTGGCCGGTGGCTACATTTTCTGTTCTCTAGCCTTCATCAGACCAATTAAGATAGTACTGACTTCTAGGCAGGATTCCAGATATTTCTGCCTCTAGCATAAGCAAACATAAATCTTCTATAACTTAGATCATCATGAATGCATAGCTCCTTTCTCCAGGCTTTTTTTTTTTTTACTTTGGGTTTTTTATGGGTTTTGGTTGATTGGTTGGGTTTTACTTTTATTTTTTACTTCCCCCAGTGACCTGTGAGATCCTTCAACAAGATTTTTTTTTTCTTTTTCTGGTAATGGGATAAGGAATCTTTAAACATGCAGCTGCCCAGAACTGCTCAAGTAGAGTTTAGCAGGTATTTTTCAGACCATTCCATCTGCACTGAGCTACCACCCAAAGAACAAAATCAAAAGCAGCAAATACCACTGCTAAACTGCCTGTTCAAATGAAAGCCAATCCCAGTTATTTATACCATCTCAAAACTTCCTCTTTCTCTTGACTGTTTTGGTTAATGTAAATTTATGTCCATTTAATCATACTTGAAACCTAATTAAAATGTGGTATACTCAGTTTCAAGACTTCCTGCCACTAACTCCAACTATACGTGAAACCTACCTTCCTTAAAACTGTCTTCTATGCTAAAATTTACACAATAACTTACCCTTTCTCCATTTCACTTTTCCCATCCTAATATTGCTACCTATTCATAGAAAAGCCTCCCTGCTCCTATGAGTCACACAACTGCATAGATGCTCAATAAAACTTCCTCTCTCCAGTTGCCCTGCAAATGTATTGTGCTTAGTATATTTGATCAGAAACAGCTACCTAACAGACTAACTAATTGTCAAAGTATACACGCACAATCAGAACTCTTTAACTTACAGCAATGTAATACTGTCAAAATACTACACCACTATAGATGACATCAACATTCAGGTTGCATTATATCCCCAGTTGCAGTAGCACAAACTGCATTATATCCCCAATTCAAAAGCAGGAACTTGACACCATAACTATTATTATTTCAATCAATAAGATGAATAAAAATAGATTGTAACTTTTTTCCACAAGATTTTGGAAAATGTTACCGTACTGAATTCAATCTCAGAGCATCCCTCTTGGAGACATTAAGTCTTTTACTTACTGTTTACATAGAAAACAAGCAAACAGATCTCAACACTAAAATTCGATAGCAGAACTAAGCATAGCTTGTAAAACCTTGGGGATGGATTTGGACACAACTTCCACACAAACACCATGCACTATTACCTTGAATTGGTTTTGCATGTTCTTGTATTTCACAACGAGCTGTTCCTGTTGCCACATCCCATACAATTATTTTTCCAGTAGTATCAGCAGAGGCTAAACGTAAAGAATACGGAGAGCCAATATTGTGATGGTAATTTTCTTTAGCCCACTTAACCTGAAGATACAGATGAAAATTGATCAAAGGAGGCAAACAGATGTAACAAAGACACTATACTTCATACTTTTCAAATGGATAAACAAATAATAAACAACTCAACAAAAAAAACCATGTTAATATTTAATGGTAATAGCATCTGAGTAAGCATGCCTTTAAGCTACCATCAGTAGTGCCAATTTAAGGTATGTTGTAACTGTGCTGGATGACTGTATGGTTGGTATTTTCAAATTACATAAACCAACAATCCTGTTCCTGAAGGTAACTACAACGCATAAATATATGCTAGGAATATAAAAAGTTTACTCAAATATTTATAAGAAACTAAATGGCAATATTTAGGGTGCTGCGGGCATTTGCAACCCTCTACCCACTGATTTCCAAACTTTTACACATACCCTAAAACATGTCATTTTCCTAATCTGTCTAATCTTATGGTATAGGGGAGGAAGGAAAGTTAGTCTTTCACACACATATTGTCTCATATCAAGCTACTGCTGACATTTGCTATCTTTTTGGTCCTTTTCTGCACGTTGCCACCACTGATTTCCTCATACCACTTTCTGCTTTGGGATTTCAGCCTGCATGGGCTTGTGAGTTGGCAATAATTATGAAAACTATGTATCTTGAAATGTGAAACATTCTGTCTACAAGTCTCCTGAGATTATAAGAAGATAATACTAACTCCTTCCTTAGCAAAACAAGTCTACATCAAATAGATATCTTGTTTAAAGGCAAACTTCTGCCCCTAAGAGAGACTGAAGACACTAACAGAATAAAGAAATCTTAATGCTAAGCTAATACACAGTGGCTAGTTAGCTGTGTGTGGCTACAGTACCTGACAGCAAAAGAGTGAGGCCAAACAGAACAGTTTGTGCAGGTATTGAAAGCATGACATAAAAAAAAAGAAATAGAATTATCATTTGGCACCACTGACTCTGCAATATGAATGAGATTTAGAACAGCTTTCAGAGCACTGTAGCCACATTTGTGCAACCCCTCACAGAGGTGTGACCAGGATGTATCTCCAAAGCCTAGCTGAATAAATTAAACAAACATTACATGTGCACAGCAAGCAATCTTCAAAGAGCTCTAGCTGTAAAGTCTGTTTCTAACAGAATAACAAGGAATTCTTAGGAGAGTCTCCTCTACCTGCAAATTCCAGTTTTGCAATTCCCGATTCCCTGCCGTTCAAAAAAAAAAATTTACCCGTGAGGATACATACATGTATAGCTATTAAAAAAAGTAATTATAGAAACCTGTAAAGCTATATCTTCCTCAGGTAAATATATTACTTTGAAGAAAATTTCAAGTCTGAAAAATATAATTTCCCAAAGGAGGAGCTGCCACCAAGTTACGAACAACAAAAAGGAGATCTTTAACGTGCTCAGTCTCAGCCAGAGCTCATGCAGCTCTAACACCATGAGCTCTCCTTTCTCATCGTAGTCACACTGCTCCAACAAGAAAAATCAGACTCATTTTCTGCTCCAACAAGAAAAATCAGACACAACCCACTCCATACAAAGCTACCCATATCCCACAAACACCATATAGACATATGGACAACTAACATGGATCTATTTTCACTGAAACCATTACCTGACACAGTTTCGACAGCCAAAGCCAGGAAGTCTTTAAAGAAAAATAGTTAAAAAGACTGCAGAAAGTTTAAGAAACTATTGCTTTTCTCTTTGGTTTTTTTATTGCAGATAGTGGTGCATTTTGAAATGTTTCAAATCTCAAACATGGGTTTTGGGGAGAAGATCCCCTGTAGGCTGAGTTTGCTGATGTGAACTTCTACTACAAAGAGTTGAAGTCAGACAGACACAGTAGACTTTATCAGATCCCCACCAGCTTATTTGCACTCAGCATTTACAAACAAACAAAAAAATCAGTTAGGAATTGCAGGAACTTCTTACAAACACACGTAAAGGTATCAGCAATGATCATGGCCTCATAATAATTTCTCATATGTTTACTTTTTAAAGCAGAACATCATTTCTCTTTGCTCTTCCTCCTCATAAATTAGTCATTTTCTTACACTCTATTTCTGTTAATAAAGCACCAGACAGTGGCTTTGAAAAATTATCTTATAAACTATATAAAGACTATTTGGACTTCAGCATTTGGTTTCCTATTGAAATAATGTTACTTCTCAAAGCTAATGAATGTAACTGAAGCACATTTAAATGTTATCATTACATGGATCAAAACCTAATTTTGCTATAATTCCCTAAGCTAAGTGGAAATTTTAAAGGAGAATCATCATTATAGCTGCTACCTCCATACTACCTACATTTTATATTTTTTGACACAGTTATAGACATGGGAAATGATTTGTTCACTTTAAAGGGCAGCTTGAAGGCAAGTGAGGCTAAGCTTACCCAAACAAGTTGTCAAAAGACAAGGTGTCAACTCAGAGAGTGCTGCTGGCTTTGTGGCTGCTGTCGTGGACACACCTTTGCTCTGAGATAACTGAGAAATAACCTCTCCTCGCTGAGAGTCGGGTAAGTTGCCTCACACTTGTCACCAGAGGGACTATTCATAACAGGGGCACAAGATCTAAGTTGACAGCAATGGTTGGCCAACCCTGAGAATTCTCAAAATTCACCGAACGATTTGGGAAAATATACAATATGCTGGAAGAGATCAGTTTCCATTCCTTTGTGATATTTTAACACTATTATTTTTTAACATGTCTTAGCATACAGTCTCAAAAAACAATGAAAAGTATCTCTTTGAAACCCAACCCTTTCACTTTGCAGTTAATTGGGCTCTGTAGCACAGAAATATGTTATCCTATATAAAGATACATAAACAATATCACCATCTGTGTTACTACTGAATATACTGAAATTGCAAAACCCCCCACTAAAAATCTCAGTGTGCAGAAAGACATCACCAGAACACGATGGCTCAGAAGTCAGTAAATTATCAAACCTGAAGACAAAATATCTGTGTTTAATTTTAAAATATAAAAGTGGCCATATCTGATATACTATTAGTGAATACATATGAAGATAATCGGTTTAAAGAAAATTATACATGGGAAAAAAAAAATTGAGTGTGATTTCCAGAAGGCACATTCAAACTTCTTCTTTTATCTACAAAAAACACCAAAATCCTCCTATCTAAAAATCTGGTTTTCGTCATAAATCACTGTCTTCTCATATAGCATTTGAGCTAAGGACTATTAAACATTACATCTACCAGCCAAACATTCCTCTAAATCCTGACTGAATCTACCATTCTCCACACACAAAGAAATAACATATCAAAGAAATAAATCCTGTTCCACATTTGACCCAAAGTCAAACTCTGCAATTTCAAGTCAAGGACCTTCAAAGGAAAGTACAGGTACCCTACACTTCAGCTTAAATTTTAGCCATTTTTATCGCTAAAATAGATGTTCGATTTGTCTGCTATTGTTCCTTTTCTATAGGTAAGAAGAGAAGTAAAAACTTAAAAGTAACTTTCTAGTCAAACGGTGAACTGGTTACACTCACAACAGGAAAGATCAGCAAGGGCATCAACAAAGAGATTCGCCTGATATTTTATACTGTTCCTTTGAAATTCTGTCATGTTACGAGCTTTCTTAGCAACATTTATGTCTGTGTTCTGTAATACTAACAAATGTTTCCAAATATTCTATACCTTCTCTAAAGGTATACCACCAACCTCAGCTCAAATTTCATCACATATGGTTTGATTTAGCTGTAAAAGAGATCATGTAAAATACAGGTATTTTACAACAGATTTTATGTGAAAATCAATCACAATAAAAATAATATATGGACCAGAATCAAGTAATACACCTTAAAACTGATATGTCTCACCTTGACAACGCTAGCTTTGTGTCTTTCCAAAACCTGTAAAGTCTGAGCAGTATTGGCATCAACTATCAGCACAAGAGAATGACATCCATATGCAATCAAACCTTGCCAGCCCCTGGAAAAGCACATACCACCATCAAACAAGAAAAAAAAACAAAAAGCACTTCACATCAAGAATGAGGCTTTTTTTTTGTAAGCTTAGTGCCTGCTACTAGACATGAACATCAAAGAGTAAAAACTATTTAATAACATAAAACTGCTGAACCATTTGCTGATGGAAACCTAAGGCACCACAAAGCACCTCTTTGTGTCCATCTATAAAAATCCTTCTCTGTTAATTTAAGACATCACATAGGAATTCAGGAAGAGCATTCCCACATTTTATATATAAGCACAAGCGTAAGCAGTAAATTTGCAATTATATAATTAACAATTGCATCTTTTTCTTTTTTCTTTTCTTTAGACAAAAAAGATGCATGTGAACACTGATTACAGTAACAGTGAAAATCCGCCGAGGCCTGTTTGACTTCAGGAGAGGTCAATGCAGCCACCAAAGACAATCACAGAGCAAGTGGGAACAAAGGAGAAAAACAAAGTTTCAAACTAAGAACTTCAGAGAACTGCAATAGTCACTGCTTTGCCAGCTGACAAACACAAAGGCCACAGTTTTCAATAATTACTCAATTCAGATATTTTAATTTTTCTCTTCCTAAGATTCAGCAGCATAAAGTTAATGCTTCTCAGCATAGCTGGGTGAACTCACTGGTCAGAAAAATGAATAAAAAAAGCAATATACGTGCTGGCTTAGAACATCAACTCTCAAACAATTAGCAGCAGTAGAAACCAGAAGAAGCTGCTCTGATCTCTACAGTTTGCAGCCCTGAAGAAGACCTCTGCCCAGAGAGGTGGATGTCGTTACTAGAAAGGACCGGCCCACGCTCATCTACGGCCACGGCTTTATTCAGGATTGTGGCACCTTCACCAGGTTCCCTGCCCGCCCCCCCGGCGACTAACGGGGACGGTTTGCAGCATGCCCGGCAGAAAGAGCCTTCCCTGTGATGCTACACCAGCGCCCCCGCTTCCACGGGGACCGCCAAAAATGCGGTGACCGCCCTGGCCGCCACGGCGGGACACGATTCCCTGGGAGGGGAGCACAGCCGACCCTCCACAGGGATGGCTCCCACCGCTTTACCACACGCCCGGCACCTGCCGCCGCTGGCTGAGCCTCGGCACCTGGACCTGCTTAAACCCGCGGGTCTGGTGGGGAGCGGGAGGAAGCAGACCCGGGGCAGGCAGCGGGGAGCCGGGCCTACCCCGCGGCTCCTTCGCCTCAGCCCCGGGGGCTCGGTGAGGAGAAGCCCGGGACCCCTCAGCGACCCCTCTCCTCTCCCCTACCCGAGCCCGCCCGCCGCCTCACCAGTCCGCCGCCCCCCTGTTCGGCGCGCTGAGAGCGCCCGTCAGGGTCCTCGCCGGCAGCTTGATGTTCACCGTGAAGCGCTGCATGGTGAGGCCGGGGAGCGCCGGGCCCGGCGGGGCGGCCCGAGCCCGGGTACCCGGTAGCCGAGAGCTCCGCGGCCCTGCCCAGGAAGCGCCTCCTCGGCGGTGCCGACGGTCCGTGCCGCCGGGGTCCGCCGGGGCCCCGCGGCTCGGGAACGGCAGTTCCGGGGTCGGCCAGCGCCCGCCCCCAACTGACCCGGGCCGGGCTCCTCAGCCCAGCGGCTGGTCGCCTCCCGCTACCTCAGGTTTTCCAACCCACGGTGCCTCCGGGCAACCCCAGAAGAGCCACCCCGGCCTGGGGACACGGTGCTGCCTCGGTGGCGTGAAATGATACGGCCTGGAAGGAAAACACGCCGTGGGGATGGCAGAGGCCATGTCCGCCCTCACTGAACGGCTCCAGGGAAACCTGAGCCTGTTGACAGCCTGGGACCTGATAGATGAGGGGTAACGGCCTCAAATTGGAAGAGGCTTGATTTAGAGTAGATACCGGGAAGAAATTTTTCACTCAGAGGGTGGTGAGACCCTG
>BJBW01015765.1:8567-18749 GCA_004320125.1 Scolopax mira
AGTGTCTCACCACCCTCACAGGGAAGAATTTCTTCCTAAGGTTTCATCTAAATCTCCCCTCTTTCAGTTTAAAACCATTACCCCTTGTCTTACACCTCCCCTCCCTGATCAAGAGTCCCTCCCCATCTCTCCTGTAGCCCCTTTAGGGACTGGAAGGGGCTCTAAGATCTCCCTGGAGCCTTCTCTTCTCCAGGCTGAAGAACCCCAACTCTCAGCCTGTTCTCACAAATAGAATACCCAAACTTGTTCTCATTTAGCTGTCCTGGAGGGCAGCAGCAGGGAAGGCGTGGAGATATGGGGTCCAGTGCCACCCCCCCTGGGGAGCCTGGAGACTTGGTAGTCCACAGGCACACTGCCTGTGCCCTGTCTAGCCCAGTGCAGCCCGCCTCTAATGCCCGACACCAAGGGGACCCTCCACGCCTCCGTGTGGAAGGACTGGGTGACCCCCCAAGCACGGACACATTGCCAGTCAAAATTTGGCAAAAAGATGCAAGACACACCAGAAAACCAGGCGCTTGCCTCAGGGCTAGGGGTTAAAATTGGTCTTGGCAAGAGATAGCCTCTAAAAGCATTTGGTAGCCTGATGGCCAGCATCCTCTCTCCTCAGCCACCTCCACCTCATTCTCGCTGGTTTTGGGGGAGCAGCATCCCATGGAAAACACTGGGGAGAAGTGGGTGAAGCAAGGGGGGGAGGCTTTCCCCTTCTTCAGTGTGGCACTGGTCCCAAACCCAAGTTTTTGGGGGACTTGGGGGCCAGCACGGAGTCCTGGCCAGTGGGAAGGGGGGCTTTGCCTACCGGTGGGTAGAGTGGGTAGAGAGAAACTGTGGGTGGAAAGTCAGAGATGGGGGGAATCCGGCTGGTTTTGGATAGTGGTACTGGGAAGAGTGAGGAAGAGCAGAGGAAGGTTATCCCTTTTCCTTGGCTGCAGGAGATTTGCAGGAGGAGATGTTGGGGTGGTGGGGCAGAAATCAGTTGCTGAGGAAGTCAGAAGTTGCCCGTCTCGCTTTACGTGGTAGATCAGATATGGAGTGAGAGGGGTTTGTCACCACCACCACCTTGGGCCCTGACAGATTGTGTCCCTTAGTGTAATTTGTGATTTTTCCCTTCAAACAGGAGGGAAAAAAAAAAAGAAAGAAAAAAAAAGAAAGATTAAGAGATACATGCGTAATTGAGCACTCGGGTGCCTCCGGACTATGTCTCCTGTGGTAGCAGCCATGGTAAAAGAGTAATGCAAGGGTTTGTTTTTGATGGCAGCCTGCATCTTCCTCAGATTTCTTTGGGATAATTTAAGGAAGGAGCATTTGTTGAGCATTAGCATAATAACCGAGGATCACAGGGAAAGTTTGCATTTCATGTTCATTAGTCCTCTACATTAATTTTAGTAAAATGCCTAAAAGCGTACAAAAAGAGGGTTAATGTTACTCTAATAAAGTGATTAGTGCAGACCTTTTCACTTGTAGCAGAAAATTCTGAGATTTTTGAAAAAATACTACTTTTGAGTAGCCTTCAATTTTTAGACCAAACGAGAAGTTTTGCTGTTTTCTTAGAAGGAGATCTCTCTCTGTGCCTTTGGGGGCTGGAGATCGTCCACTGTTGTGCTGTGATTCAGCAGAGAAGGAACTTTGCTGGCACAGCCCTTTCTGTAGCATCCTTCTCCATGACCTCTTTGTGCTGGCTCAGGTGACAGCCACTCCGGGGTGGCTCTGATGTAGAATCATAGAGTGGTTTGGGTTGGAAGGGACCTCAAAAATCATCGAGTTCCAGCCCCCCTGCCCTGGGCAGGGACACCTCCCACCAGACCAGGTTGCTCAAAGCCTCATCCAGCCTGGCCTTGAACCCCTCCAGGGATGGGGCAGCCACAGCTTCTCTGGGCAACCTCTTCCAGTGTCTCACCACTCACAGAGCAAAAATTTCTTTCTGGTATCTAATCTAAATGTGGTTTGTCCCTGAAGTTCATGCTGGGAGGGCACAGCCATGCCTGGAGAAGGCAGCACCACCTTTTCCTCGCTACCTTTGCTTTGCCAGGACAGCAGGACTCTCTGGTGCTCTGGGCATGTGTTTCCACCTGATGGACCGTGTCCCATCCTCCCTTCTGACCTCTGTGGCCCATCATCAGGTCAGGCTTGGAGCACCCCCTGGGAGCACAGAATGAGCAGGGCTTTGACCCATGGTGACTCCATAAACAAGAGCTGGTGCTGCTCCTTAGGAGGCCAGGAGTGGTGCTGAGAAATTGTTGGTGTGGCTGGAGGGGTGGTGGGCAGCTGGGGTCCACACCCCTCTGAAGGTGGCTTGTCCTCTTCAGGGGACTGGAAAGTGGAGGGTCAGGTTGCATTTAACCAAGGTGAATGTGCCAGCAAGCATTTTTCCTGAGGAGCAGTCGACATAAATCAGCATCATATGATGCCTCTGATTTTAATTTTTTTTTTAAAATAGCCCATTCCACAGTGTTTTATGGGTGGGGCAACATGGGCTCGAGTCAGCTAAGATTACTTTGGTCATGGGCTATAAACACGACAGGCGAAATCCAGTGTGTCAGGTCTTAATGTGCTTTTCTCATGCTTGCTCCTCCATTTTCAGCTTGCTGAACTCCAACTCCTTCACCGTTATACGAGACGATGCCTTTGCTGGTCTCTCCCACCTGGAATACCTGTAAGTTTGGTGGTTTATGTTATAAATCAGGGCGTTCTGATAAGTTGCCAAGACTCCCACGGTGGAGTCTGAGTCTTTACTGTGATTCCCAGGAGCAGAGGAGATGAAGGGCTTCCATTCCCCTCCTGTGCCAATGTCCTTTACGATGGCTCACCATTTTTCAGAGGTTGCAGTGCATTTTGAAGAGCTCATCCTGGCTTTCCAGAGCAGTGCCATCACCATTGAGGGGCTTTAAACCTCAGCAGAGAGATGGGGAAGCCTCTCCTGGCCCTCTGGTTGCCTCCAGAGGAGCTGCAGAGTGTCCACCTACTGCCCAGAACAACCCTGGTTCATAGACTCCTCTTCCCTCAACTTTGTTCTCCAGCTTCGCCCTTTTTCTGATATCCCATTTAATGCCCATGACATTTATACATAAATATATATAATAATATATATTAAAAGATACATTTATATTTATAAATAATGGCAAATGTATGAATATATAATGTATGTTATTGTAATTATTTCTATTATTGTTTACATGTATTTAACTGCCGCGACCATGGGCCCTCCCGGGGCCGACCAAGCCATCTCCTTCATTTAACTTTCCTTTTCTTAGCTTAGTTCACTTACTTGATTTTTACGCTACCTTCCTTTCCCAATTTTTTAATTTTTTTTTAAAAGCTCACCTTTTTATAATTTTTTTTTTTTTAAAAAAAAAAGAAGAAGAAAAAGAATTAGCCCTGGTCCCTGGTTGTCCTCACTTCATATTCCAAAGGACTCCCACCTCTGTGTGTCACCGCACACGAGCTGGGAGGTTTGGAACTCTTGAGTATGAACTAGAAAACCCTTCTGGCTTTTTTCTAAAGGAAAATCAACGCTCGTAAAACTGACTCTTGCTAAAGTCTGGTGGGAAAAGAGGTGTCGAGGTGGGGTGTATTTGGGATTAATCGTCCGATAGTTGCTGAGCAGCCAACAAGAACGCCGGGTAAAGCCTTGCAGGTTCAATCTCTTTTAGCAGCAGCTGAGCTGGTGGTCTTGGCTGGTGATTGTGGTCACCCTCCCTGCCAAGTCCACAGAGCTTTCTCTCTTCCCTAGCAAATCACACCTCCACCTTTTGGGAACTCGGCACCAGGGGCCTTTCTCTGGGGTTTTTCTTGGCCACGCAGCTGGTAACACCATTAACACCTTCAGTAACTCCTGTCTGGCAGTTACCAGGCGGTGTTCAGACCTCATGGAGAAGCTGTTTATTGAGCTGCTGGAGCATGTCCAGAGGAGAGCCACCAAGCTGGTGAGGGGTCTGGAGAACAAGTCATACAAGGAGTGGCTGAGGGAACTGGGCATAGTTTGGAGGAGGCTGAGGGGAGACCTCATTGCCCTCTACAACTACCTGAAAGAAGGTTGGAGAGAGGTGGGGGTTGGCCTCTTCTCCCAAGGGAATAATGTCAGGAGCAGAGGAGATGGTCTGATGTTGCAGCAGGGAGAGGTTTAGATTAGATATTGGGAAGAATTACTTTACTGAGAGAATGGTCAGGCACTGGAACAGCCTGCCCAGGGAGGTGGTGGAGTCACCATCCCTGGAGGTATTTAAGAAACGTATAGACGTGGCACTTCAGGGCATGCTCTAGTGCCCAAGATTGTTGGGTTTTGTCTGTCTGTGGGTGAGTGTGGTGTGGGTGTGTGTTGGTTTGGGTTGTGGGTGGGGTTTTTTTTTTTGTTTATTTTTTGTGGTTGGACTCGATATTCTCAAAGGTCCCTTCCAACCATAAATGTTCTGTGCCTCTGGGATTCTGTAAGAACAAGAACTAACAAATAAGAATGACAAGGGTTTTTTTGTGTACAAAGCAAAATCTCTGGATGAAGAGCAGCTGGGGAGCACTCACAGCAGATACCTACATATATATATATATAATCATAGAATGGTTTGGGTTGGAAGGGACCTTAAAGATCATCGAGTTCCAACCCCCTGCCCTGGGCAGGGACACCTCCCACCAGACCAGGTTGCACAAAGCCCCATCCAGCCTGGTCTTGAACACCTCCAGGGATGGGGCATCCCCATCTTCATTCCCTTGAGAAGAGACCTTGGCTTATAGCATTTTTCCTCTGTTTCCCTGGGAAGCCAACAAGGGTGCTTAGGAGGAAGGGAGACACTTTTATCTCATAAAACCTGTTATGAATTCAGCATGCAATTGTCCTCGTCCAGGTACAGCTGTGCCATGCAATATCTTGATGGCCACCTGGCTGCCATCCCTGATGGCGTGTTTAGGGGACGCGTCCTCAAGTGCTCAGGGGTCAAGATGCTCAGATATCAGCTCTTTCTTTAAACTCTGACGGGCAGTCAGGAGGAGCAGCCTGCTTCTGGAATCGATACCTGCCTGTCATTAATTCCCCAGCTCTTGGGGCCGTGACACGTGTGCAGCCCTGCAGAGGTGGTGTCCTGGCTGGAGAGAGCTGAACCGTGGCAGCAAGAAGAAAACAAAGGCACTGGCCTTGCCATTTATGCAGAATTTGGCTGCCTGCAGCTCACATCAGGGCTCTGGTAGGTGAGGAGGTGACACTGTGCCTGTGGCCACACGGGAGGTCCCCATCAGAGCATCCCTCTGCAGCCTGGGCAGAGGAAGCGTCTCAAGTCCATCTCAGAAGCTTCTCCTACACAGGGCTCTTGCCTCACACAGCGCACTCCGAGAGGATTAACCAACAGAAGAATAATGGGGTTATTTTTTTGCTTTGTTCATTTTGTCCTCCTCTGCTGGATGTTCATGTCCCATTCTGTTCCTTGTGCCATCCTGGTCCTTCCTCACCCTCCACCCGAGGAAAGGGGAAAAGGGAACGTGAGCAGCTCCACCGAGATGTCCCCACCTTTCAGTGTGAAGGTGCTGCTCAGGAACCTGATGAATTTAGAGAGTAAAGCACTGGTGATACTAATAATAATGTTAATTAAAGTATTTTAACAAACTTTTTTTTTTTTTTGCCTAGATTCATTGAAGGAAACAAAATTGAAACCATTTCAAGAAATGCATTCCGTGGCCTTCGAGACCTGACTCACCTGTAAGTTATTTAACATTTGGTGGAGCAATTAGTGCTTGAACAAAACCCTTCTGGGGGAACTGCTGGTTTTCCAGCTGCACAGAAACCCCCTTTGCACCTCAGCTTCCTCCTGCTGTCAACAACGGGCCTTCCACTCATTAAAAACTGGCCTTAAAAAAAAATAAATAAAAAAATTCCTGCCGGGATGGGCTTTATGTATCTTACTTTTACCTCAGCTTCAAGCAATCTCCACTCTTGAATGAGAGTAGTTAGTTGGTGCCTGTTCCTTGTAACTATTAATGATGCCGGTGGCTGGATAGTACTAGGTAATTAACAACCTCTAAATGAACTCAGTAAGAGTCAGCCAAACAGAAAATAGCAATTATACTAAGCTCTAACTTTCTTTTCTAGTTCTCTGGCCAATAACCACCTCAAAGCTCTGCCAAGGGACGTCTTCAGTGATTTGGACTCTCTAATTGAACTGTAAGTAACGAGAATCTTCCTATTGACCACCTTCTTCTGTCACTTCTGGGTGTGTGTGGTATCATAGCCCCTACCTGCCCAGGAGAGAAACGTGCATTTTGTTGTTCTAGCTTTTCTCAGTTGAAAATGAAAACTTTTCTCAGTTTCCTCGGTGGTCTCCGCTAAAATAACTGCTGTTCCTCAAATCGCTGCCGCTCCTCGTGAGGCTGGCCTTAATTGGGCTTCTTTCCCACATTTCGTATGAATTGTTTCTTAGGGAAAAGGAGGCGATTAATTTTAAAAATACAATTTCTCTGAATGTTTTTTCCTGTTATTGTTGCATGTGTTCCCTGAGATTATTTTAGTTAAAGGCATCCATTTTATTTTTTTTTTAAAAAGGGATTTTTTTTTCCCTTGTTTTTGTGCAGTTTTGTGTAGCACATTGCTGACTTGCTGTTGGTGTTTTCTTGTAGCCAGTCAGCTCCCTCTATTTTTGGCCTGGCCAAGCAGCCAAGTACAATTGTAAGCCACAAAAATTGCCAAGGGATCGAAGGGCAGGTAGAGCATTGAAGTTGCACTTAGATAAGTAAGGGGAGGTTAAATTGACTCCGCAGCAGCAGCAATTCTAAAAATACAAGCCTTACATCTGTATTTTAATGTAAGACAGAAATGGTGCCAGCAAAGCCACTCTGGGGTAGTTTAGTGAAGAAATGGGATTTATCTCTGCCAGTGGTAGATGATAGGAAGGAGGCTTGCAGCAGACAACCAGACTGTCAGGATTTATCACTTTACAGTCCTAATCTTAGGAAAACTTATAAACATGAGTGATTTTACATGTGAATCAGGGTGTTCTGTCGCTCCAATGAAATGTTTTCCCAAGGACAACACTCAGTGAAGGAGAGTCCACACTAAGAGAGTCCAAATAAAACTTAAGAAACTTCCCTGTTCTCCGTTCAAAACCAGTTCACTCGGATATTTTTAAATTCAGCATGTCAAGGTGATAATAGTTCTGTAGTATTCATATTGCTATCAACTTTTTCAAATATGTTTATTTCTGTGTGTTTTTTTAGAGATTTAAGGGGAAATAAATTTGAGTGTGACTGCAAAGCCAAGTGGTTGTTTTTGTGGTTAAAGATGACAAATTCCACTGTTTCTGATGTCCTGTGTATTGGTCCAGCAGAATATCAGGATAAGAAGTTAAATGATGTGACAAGTTTTGATTATGAATGCACCACTACAGGTATTCAGAATGTATATTTCTAAGCACACTACAAAATGCTTAAATATCAGAAGTTTAGACTATACCCCTTCGCTTCTGTGAGCATGGCCCGGGGGGAGGAAAGGGTTACGTACCAAGCACTTCCCAGTACTAGAACAAGCATAAAATGGGAAAATTGCATTTTGAAGCCAAAGTAAGTACCGAGTTCTTATTTGGATTAAGCGATAATGGGAGAAGAGCTGGGACTATTCATATTCCAAAAGACTTGATTATGACTCACTTTGTGACTTAATTTTCATCAGAGAATGCTTTCTATTGTCTGGAATAAGGCCATATAGTTATGGCAGATGAGCTTCCCAAAAATCTCTGCATTTTGCAGAAAGCAATGAAAAGAAGTTCAAATAATGTGGCTATATCTGTTATCTTTATTCAATAGGCCACCATTTAATAGCATCAAATGTGGCGGCAATACTGCAGTTCTTTATGGGACTCCATTAAGTTGGAGAGAAATATCCAATAATATTCTGACTACTGTCTTGTTTAGGAGCTTGATTTTTATTTTAGGTAATGTAAAGCATGCTGAAGGAAGTGAAGAGAAACTTGCATGTGGTTATGCTCATATTTTATGACCGAAGAGCCGCTGTTACCTATCTTTAAATGTAGTCACATCATATAACTGAGAATATCAGCTGCAAGTATTGTTTTTCATCTCTCATGTGTATGATGTCAGCACTCGGCCTTTTTTCTATACAGTAATATCAGAGGCGTTCGAGCTCTCATCTATCATCAAGTCAGTCACCGTAATTAAAAGGCAATAGAAAAGTTGGTTGCTAGCAAGGTAAAATAAAGTTTCAGGACCAGGTAGGAAGGGTCACTGTGAAGAGTCATTTAGATGTGGTGTTGGGAGATAGATACGGTGTAGGGGAGAACTTTGTAGAGGAGGGTAGATGGTTGGACTCGATGATGCCAAGGGTCTTTTCCAACCTAGATTCAAAAAAAACAAACAAACAAACAAACCCAAGGGCAATGTGTAAAGGAAAAGAAAATTAACTCAGAATTCAAAAATACGTTGGAAGAGCAGCAGGAGGTAAAGGGTGATACTCTGATATATAAAAGGATGTTGGAAACAGGAGAGCGATGTAGCTTAGATTGGTACCTGTACCTGCAAATCCACCATGATGCAAAAGTCCAAGGTAAAAGCAGGCTTCGTGTCCTCTTAATCTCATTGAGGAATTGCCCAGCACTAGCAGTGGGCGAGAAGAAGCCTCGTCTGCCTGCTCCTCAGACCTCCGCTGACCTCGCTGCCCTTTGCCATCTCTTTGTACCCAGAAAGCTAACTGTGAAGTGGCTACAGGCAAAATTCACCCTTCCTATTAGTCCCTTTGTCTGCTGGAAGCAAGGAAATCACGCCGAGTGTAACTCTTCATTTCTCGTGCTGCAGGGGCTGCTGGGGAGCTAGGGCGTTACGGGGCGCAGGCATTGTCCTGCTGAGTATTTGTCCAGGTGCCATCAGAGAAGGGCTCTTGAGGCACAGCACAGAGCTTTAATGCACTCTTCAGGTAGTCGAGGCTGTTTTCAGATGAGTTCTTTTCTGGCAGGCTGTGTCTGTCCTGGGGCTGGGCAGCACCAGGATCTCCAGAGCTCTCCAGAGCTCCCGTGCCTTATGAAGGTGGAGGGCGCAGAAGATGTGGAGTTCTGGTGTCCTCACAAGGTGTCTGAGAGCAACAGACTATGTACAGAAATGACCCGTAAGGGAAAAAACAGAGATGAGTGGAGTAGGGATGCACATCTCCAGGAGTGTGTCACCCTGAGATGGCACCGTGTCCCCTGCACCCAACTGCAAGCTGCCTTGTTCAAGCCATAACCCTCTGGTGGCCTTGGCAGGCTGTGGTGTCAGGCCTCTTTCTTCTCTGCCATTGCCTCCCCCAGACCCAAAAGGAATGTAAATACACCCGTATTCATTCCCTGAGGACTGATGAGTGACAGGCTCAGCTTCGTGCCATATTCTGAAGTAAAGCAGGACATCCTGTAGGTGTATTCTCCTTTCTCCAGTGATGGGCAGTCCTCTTTCTCTCCAACCTTCACTCCTGTGAGTCTTTAGCATCGTGTTTCTCTCCTTCGCCAGGCACGATCAGGCTTTCCATCATTCCTGGCCTCTGGTGCTCTGTGTCGAGCAGGACTGGATGCAGGACATGGTAACGAAGCAGTTTGGTCTGTAAAAACGCGAATCTCGGCGGCTCCATCGGTTCATTGCACCCGCTGGAACAATGGTAACAGGAGGAGAGGAGGAAAGACGTGCTGCCAAATTAAAAAACAACAAAACCCCCACAAACAAACAAAACAAAAAAAAGCCAAGGAACAAAATGCTCCTATTGCTTCTTCGCAGAGGAAGCCATCCACAGTGTGGGTGATCTGCATTTTTAACTCCTTCTGTGGTAGCACCTCCCTGTCCCTTGTTTCTCGCAGCGTGCATCGTGGAGGCAGGTTAAGCCATTTCTTTTAGTTTCTTGTCTTTTTCCTGCAAGAGCGTGTGAGGGAGCCATGCTGTGGCCATGCTCATGGCACGTGAATGTGAACTTACTTTCAGGAGACTGGAAAATGGGCCTCACATGCCCACAGTCACTGGGAACATGCTGGGACCTGCTTTGCCCAGACCTGACAGCAGGGATCTTCTCGCAGAACTTCAGTTACTGAATCACATGGGGTTGGAAGGGACCTCTGAAGATCATCTAGTCTAACCCCCCTGCCAAAGCAGGTCCACCCAGAGCAGGTTGCACAGGAACCAGGCAGGTTTGAAATGTCTCCTGAGAAGGAGATTCCACCACCTCTCTGGGCAGCCTCTTCC
>BJBW01015766.1:0-24767 GCA_004320125.1 Scolopax mira
ATAACAGAAACATGAAAAGTAACATGATAAAGCCACAAGTTGTGAAAGAATAAAACTATTTAGTTTGGATAACCACAGAAGTCTCATTCTGATAGTCTGGAGCCGCTTGTAACACTCCTCCTGGGAAACAGGGCTGACTGCTTGTCCTTCCCTCCATGCTGCTAGAGTGACCCCAGCACTTCAGCTAAGACAATTATGCAGCTGCTCTTAGTCTTAGCAGTAATTGCAACATACTCTGCGTGGGGGAAAATGTTAGCTTCTGAAAAAATGGAAAAAGTCAATTTTATACAAAGAGAAAATGAAACTCTCTTCATGACAGACACAAGAACTACAACAGATTAAAAACTATTAAAAAACTATTACGAAGTATTTTAAGTAGGTTTTACATTCTAAATAGGTCTTGCCAATGAACCAGTATTTCAAAAGACTATTAAGTACTTGTTCATGTATTGTAATGCAAATCCTGTCATTATTTACCACTCTAAGGTTATTATTCTAGTGTATCATATAGATATCTATGATTTAATATATCCAATTTAGCACACTCTGGAAGGTTAAAGAACAAGGTGCTTTGTAATAGCTCAAGGACTAGCTGCTGAACTCTCACCAAAAGAAAACCACACAACATACATAATATCAAAGGGTAAATTAATTGTTAGTTTCACTTCATTTGGTTTTTCTGAACCAGAACTAATTCTTTGGGAGTCAACCATCTCACTGGTACACTGCTCTCAATGAGACTCCAACTGTGGCTTAGAATTTCAGAGAGGAAAATATTATAGAGGAGCTTAGCATAAAAAAAATTTTGCATTCTCAAAACACAGAGAAAATAGAGTAACAGTCAAAGCCAATGATTTCTTGCTTTATAATATCATATTCTAAATTGATGTTACTATGTAAACGTAGCTTTCAAGTTTACACAAAGTAACAATCTTAATTTAAAGCTTCCCACTCTTACGAAGTGTTTAAAAAGCGTGATATGTTAAGAATCTTTTAATTTCTCTCCTATATTTCAGAATATCACTATTGGAACTGGAATAAAAAAACCATCCTGATATTTTGGAATGGAGAAGGGAAAAGGCAAACCTGAATTTGCCCTATGTGTCATAAACAGCATTAGACTGGAAGCCTGGGTATTTGTCACTAATTTTACCCATACACAGAAGAAGGATAAAAAGTGCATACTCTTCAGATGTACTAATGAATATTCTACTTCAATGCTATAAGATTTTGGATTGAAACAGCAAGTACTTGTTAGCTTCAAGTTGCAATGATCTCAAATCAGGTCTAAAAGGATCTCAAGCAAGGTAAATCCTTGTTAACACTTATTTCCTTTGAGCATAAGCTAACCACCTTCATCAATTTCTTACCAGTATTAAAAGCCTGTCTTTTTTTCCAAAAGCTTTCAAGCCTGTCTTGAGTTTTAAATTTCATTACATTAGTTCCTGGCTCCTTTAAAATATTTTGTTAGGCTGATTAAGATAGAAGAAAACACCAAAATATTGATTAGGATTTAGAAGGCTGTACTAAAAATGCTGAAGGCTTGAAAGGCTGGATTCCTACAGAGCTTTGAAAACGTCCAAGAATTCATTTAACAAAAAGCAAATTTTAGAAGTGTGAAGATTCTGCTAGCAATAACTGTGTCTTCTTCCGGTAAATATTAAGTTCAGCCTCTGTTGGAAAGGAATTACATTCTCTGTACATTTCAAACCACATCTCAAACTTCCCCAGAGGAGTGTGTTTTAAGCAATAAAAAAGTAGCCTGGAAGAAGAGAGTTGAAGATAATCTGCTAGTAGGGTAGACAAGTATCAGCAAGGAAAAAAGGAAATATGACATTGCTAAAATTAACTTTTTTGATACTGTGAATACAGGAAAGTAGTCATTGTTTGGTACTGAATGAGTGCTTATAATTTTACTTACACTGCATATAGTTTAAGAAAGTTTGGAGGACAGTGACAACAAAAATTGCAGAATCTGATTCACTAAATATTTTCTTCGAATTTAACTATGAAGAAAGTCCTATAGTTTCCAACTTTTTTTCACTGGACATTGTATCTATGAACAGATTTGTTTCTTTCAATCCAAAGGTGTTGAACAGGGAAAAAGAACTAAAGTCCCACGACACAAGAACATACCAGTATTTGCCTCTTATGCCGCTTAACTATTTAAAGATAAAGACACTTCAATTGAACTACAAAAATCTACAACTTAATATTGAAATCTGAGTAACAACGGTATGATACGTTAATATTTTTTCTTCTTCTAAGAGCAGTTCCCACTAGCTCGTAGATGCACTGAAAAATCTAGGCCATCAAGACAAACAATCCCTCTGCCATCAGGAAACGTTACATTGTTACATCAGTGGTTAAGAACATGAACAACAAATAAACAGTTTCAATACACACCTATTTTCTGTCCAGTCCAGAGATACACTTACCTTTTCAACAGCCTAAAATAACACTACGTGTGAATATTAGTTACTAATTTTTCATTTGTCACTAAGAACTGGCACCAAAACTTCAAACCCAAAGAGACTTTAAATCCATCAGTATCTTGCAGAAAAAAAACCCAAAACAGCAAAAACCAAACCACCATACTGTTAAAAAAAAAAAAAAAAGACTGTGTCTAAGACTTCTTTGTTTTATTGGGCTCTGGGGTGGTTTTGTGGGGTTGCTTTTGGGGGCGGGGCTTTTGGAGTTTTTAAATTTATTTATTTTTTATACAGAAGATCAAAACATACATGGATACAAACATACAAGAAATCAAAATAAATTCTTAGGCACTAGACATGGCATTCTATTTTATCCCCACTCATATATTTAGGTTTCTTGGTGTTTTCTCTTTTTATATACTTAAAATGTGTTTTAATATACTGTTAACATTCTCTTTGTGTCTTTTTATTTTTCAGAGTTATATACATTTGGTACACTTCTTACAGCTTCCTGTAATCACTTTCAGTCTGATCCCCTTCATGAAGTAGGATTTTACCCAGGCAACTTAAAAATATGGATACATTAAAATTTTTTGTTTGTCTACCAAATTGAATTTTTGTATAACCATTACTGGATGACAGTTTTAGGCAATTTTCTCCAAAGAAAAATGATTTGGAGACAAATGGTGACACAACAAATAGAATGACATACTCTTAGATCCTTGAACTTTGGTCTCCTATTAGCAACACAGATCATTTAGTCAGTAGCCCCATAAGAGTATTCTGGAGTGACCTCAGTCTCCCCTGTTAGAGCTATTCCATCTCATGGATAGAAGCATTAACCAGGCCAGGTGGTCTGGCAGGTAAGCATTCTTCTGAACAAGAGGACAGCTGGAGTCTAGCTGCTGCTCGGATGACTGCTTAACCCCTTCTACAAAAAGGAACAACTTCAACAGGAAAGAATGAAGGAAAAACTACTTCAGAACACCCTGTGTGGCAGCAGATAGAGCACTCACCTGAAATGGGGGAGACTAAGTTCAAGGAATTTGAAATCACTGAGAAGTCCTTTACTTTATTCTGGATTTACTTTATCTTTGGATTTCTGAAAATGAAGTTTGCCATTCTTTTACATATATCACACTCACTGTACTGGGTCAGTCATATATTCAACTATGTTTTTTTGATAAAGTTTAACTTGCATAGTTGACTGAAGAGAGTTTCAGTTGTGGAGTGCACTGCTTAAGCTGTAAAAAAAAAAAGTTTAAAGACACAGAGGTATGTTGGGAAATGCAAGAACTACAGCAAAAACCATTAGGATATTGATTATTGCTGCAAACTGGTTTACAGTAGGCTTAGATCAGCCATAGAAAATACCTTAAGCAAGGTCTGTTTATGGCTTTCACGCTTCCTTTCTTCCTCTTTCCTTGCTGCAACAGATGCCATACGTCTTTCTTCTTCCTGGATTAAAGAAAAACAGCTTCATAAAAGGAGGAATTAATAAGGCTCTGAAAAGTATTACTGATAAATTAGTAATTTATTTTTGTGTTGGCATTTGAAATGCAAATTTTAATACAATTTTATGGTGTTTCTAAATATTATTTAAACCAATAAAATAGATAATTATAAATAATCCAGAAATAGGTATCTATTCAGATGCAAATACTGGAGATAATGCTATTTAAAAGTAGTATTTGTAAAAGTCTTTGAAAAGGTATAGAACATATGGTATAACAGTGAAAAAGAACATTTTAAAATATAGAAGTGCATTGTATCTTTGTAGTAGTTATTTTGTAAATAGGATTTTGTAGCAGGATTTTTTGTAAGAAAAGATATGAAGCTAATGAGCTGAACTCTATTTATGCTCAAATCATAATCCCAGATTGATTTTCATCATTACAGTTTCCAGGGGCTTACTTTTCTCAATCAGCAACAGAACTTGAGAAGAAAATATTTTCAGAGTTCACTACAGTACATTAACATTATTTCTTAGCAATATTATTACCTATTCAAGAAGTTGTTTCAAGAAGAAAGCCACTGATTCCTAAATAATGAAAGTCATGTAAGTGAAGATGCTTAGTTTTCCTGGTACAGCAATTAAATACTGCAATACACCCATATTAGGTTGAATGCTCCATGTTTACAGAAGTTTAAACATTCTCACAGCACAGCAGCACAGTATTTTTAGAACATATATTTTCCAAGTAACAAAAGAAATGTTCACTATGAAGTAAAAAGCATAGAGTCCTTCCAACACAAATATTTGGGAAGCATACTTTAACTTATTTTGATTTACTTCACATAACATTTGGGTGTTTCTATTAAAGTATCTTCCCGGAACATACAGAAAGTGTTTTGATTTCCCTCAAAATAGAAAGCTCCTGTCCTAACCTTTTCCCTTTTCCTTTCCAAAGAGTTACGTGTTAAGAAAATTAACAAAAAAAAACCAAACAGAAAACATCATCAGCCATGAAGACAGATTGATACGTCAAAGTTTCTATATATAAATAAAAACATGCCATGTTGAGAGCATTATAAGAAGCACTAAGCACATGGGTGAATGCTTACTGGAAGATAAAAATGAAACAGGAACTCTCCACTTAGCCTTGCTCTTGCATTTTTAAGAAAATAATTTCCAAAGCATAAGAAGTTCAGTTCACATAGCAAACTTAATCTTATCTGTGTACAGCTCTCCTAAAACCCATTCACATACCACGGATTTTGACATCAATCTAAAAGATGATTAAACAAACCTCCAAACTGTTCCTCCATGGTGTTAAGCTAATACGCTTAAATTAAAGAGGAGGAATACCTTAATGCAGATTAAGGCATGAGGCTTTGGAGACAGTAAGCCTCTCTAACCCAACTGTATGCAACTGCATGCAATCTAATTTATTTTTTTTTCTGAAAGCAACTTCTGAAAGGGTGAAGTCTTGTTGGCAGCCTCCTCTGCTACTGAGCTTTTCAGTTCTTCCTAAACTGGGTATTACCAAGGGGCTGGTGTCACGGAATTATAGACTAATCCAGGTTAGAAGAGACTTCAAAAAGTCCCTAGTCCATGTTAAAGGAGGATCAACAATAAATACATAATTAAATAGAACCACACATAGATACAGAAGGCCTTCAGGATCATACAACAAAATACCACACAATGAAGCCCAATACCTGAATGGGAAGGTTCAGGGTGAGGCTATGAAAGTCATGAAACAGACCCCATACAGGTATATGCCACAAATATGAATGTATAATAATTAATGCAAAAAAAAAAAAGGTACTGTTTCTCAGGATTACGATTAAAAATGTTAAGAACTATAAACATGATTCTCATGACAGCAGTTTATCCCAAATGTACTGAAGTTGTATTTACTTTAAAAACCCTGAAGTTTTAAAATAAAATATAAACACTAACAAACTACATTAGTGATATCTTTCTATAGAAAGTAGGTTAGAGTTGTTTTGAGTTTTTATAATTTCCTAATTAAGTATCTTAATTTGCATTTATGCTTTTTTAACTTAGCTTCCTAAAGAAACAAGCTTTTTACAATCTTAGTTTCTTAATCTTCTCTGATGACTTTTCAGCACATTGAACATATTATTAAAAAGCTTAAAGTATGTTTAGAAGTCTCAAATTAAAGTTTTTGTTCCCTAGAAGTTTGATTACATAAAATTGGTATGCAGAAAGAAGAGACATGTAAACTGGTTTTCCCACCAAGGGAGAGGAAGGAGAAATGATCCATTCCATTTGGCAGAAAACAGCTGGACAGTTGTCACAAACTCATCTCCAAACTAAGGTATTGTTGTGTTTCACACTGGGGAAGCAAGAATCAGAGAACAAGATGATACAAATCTGTAGGAAATTAGCCCTCATTAATTTTATTCCTTTCAAAACAATTTAAGGTTGGGGTTTCTTCAAGTTTTAAGGCAAACAAGTTCCCTAATTGAGGTTTTTTTTTTCCTCAGCTTCCACAAAGATCCCTTTTTATTCTATCTTGCACCTAAAAGCCTTCCCTTAATTTGGTCCAAATGCATACTTTGCGACACTGTCTTCCATACATGAGAGTCTACTGCTCTCATTGAAGTCAGTCCAGTATACAAAAAATTGAATTAACGTTTTAACAAGATTTTATTAACCTAATAAGACTTTTTTTCTTCGAAAGAGTTTATCCCAATTACAGACAATTAAAAAATACTATTTCTTTTACAAAAGACATTATCTTAGACTAAAAAGAAAATGTATCCTAGCTTTACTCAGTGTTCACAAAGGCAGTAGATAGAGAAAACATATGAATAAATATCAAGGGCCAAATCTTTTTATGGAAATCAAATCTATAGATATTTCTTGATTAATCTTACACCCCACATGCAATCAGTCTTGAAAAACACAACATTCCCCCCTGCTAAATACAAAAAAATCCTGAGAAAACATATAAAGTTATAAAACAAAGCACTTAATAACCTTTCAATTAATTTTTACTATCACCCCTCTTTCTCATTTAGCTCCAGCTCTTTTGAAATTCTTTGTATCTCACTTTTTCTTTGTTCCCCCTTATTATTCTGCTGCTATTGTCCATAACTGTGTTTCGCCTTTAAACTGAACCTTAAGGGAGAAGGGGGGATGCTTTTCCTGAAGGTGGAAAAGGAAAATCATTACAAAAGGACTTGGATGTCCTCTTGTATATTGAAATCTCCACTTCCCATCTGAAAACTTACTACTAAATGGCTAAGTCCTCTTCTCAAAAAAAAAAAAAAGGAAAGAGAGAGAAAGGAGGAGGAATATTCCTAAAGAAGCCTAAATCTTGCTTTCTGTGGTGAGATTTTGAGGCTGTAGGTTTCCATGCTCAGCGTGGAGTGCCAGTAGCTCGAGCAGATGAGAATAAGGCACACTGAAGATTTGGCATCCCGAGAGAAGCTCTCGGTGGGAGCAGCGAGAGCCGTGGTGTGCCCGCAGCTCCCCCTGCTGCTGCAGGAGCACCGCCAGCGCCACAGATCCTGGCCCAACCTGCGGCCATGCCGGCTTTCCAAGGGGTAACATCCAGCCAGACCCGAGAAGGATCCTGAGGAGACCGCGACACGTGTTTCCTCACTGCTGCTTTACCGTTATTCAAACGAGTTTTTAACAATGACAACATTTAAGTCACAGGAGAACAAGTTCCTGCAATAGCGCACAAAGAATGCAGCACTTTGTTTTCCATCATACATCTACCTTAAAATTCTTCAAATCACTTTACTACAATTAGAAACAGCTACAGCATCCTTGATATAAACTACTTTAGGTAATGACAATGGGAAAAAAACCACAGGAGAATATGAATAATGGCCTGGAATATACATTTAAGCTTTCAGGGCATAAAAAGGCTCACCACAATACAATTAAAATACACAAAATTCAGCTCACTTATACTTGCTGAAGGCAAGCTACTTTTTGTTTTGTAGAGCACAGAGGCTGATTTTACAAAAGAATGAAGTAAGAATGTAAGGATGGTTCTAGTAGAAATATAATCATGGAAAATAACAAGTAGAATTTTTTTGACGAACAGTTCTTTAAGTGATATTTGACAAGGAGATCTATCTCAATTCTTATTTTTAGTATTAATTTAGTATATTTTTGCAAGACCTGATTTAGGAGAGAGGTTTTAGATCTACAAGAATGACTCAAGAAGTTCCTGAAATGTCTTATTTTCAAATGGAAAGGAAAAAAAAAGTCAGGGATCCTTCCCTAAACAAAAAAAGCACTCCATGATGGTGATGAAGTTGATAATGAACTCTATTCCAAACAAAGCAGAACCTACTCCCTTATCAGCAGAGAAATGTCTAAGCAAATAACCAAAACCCAAACACATCCAAAACCTCTTTAACCATCCAAAACTTCTAAAAACTCAATGAAAAGAAGCAAAGTTTTACTGTTAAAAAGATACAGCTTGCCTTTCAATTTGGAAACCACATTAAAAAAGTATATACACTATATATTATATATACACATATACTTAGCAAATTCTGTTAAGAAAGCGTCTTTCAAGTGATGGACAGCCAGTGTTCCTCGTTAAATAATTTCTCAGTAAGGAATAGGTAGACATTACGTAATTAGAGAAAAGTAATTACAGTACTCAGTAATCAAGTAAGAAAAAGCACATACCCAATGCTGTACTTCCATTCCGCCAGCACGCTACATTTACCCTGACAGCTGCTGGCTACAGCGTGTCGCAACACTCGGCAGAATAGTTGGATTTGGCATTGACAACTGTCTAATCTTATCATAAATATTATGGTACTTGTTATTTTTTCTTAAAATTTCAGTTTAAGTCATATGATTGTATGGGTAACACAGTGTTTATTGGAGGAAATATATAGCACCCTCTACATGTAGAGAATGTTAAAAAAAAAAAAGTTCTCAAGGCTCAAAAACCAGAAGGCAAATAAAAAGAATGAAAAACACATTCTTTTTACAAGTAGATTTATGAGCAGCACAACTGGTGAAACCTGGTTTTCTATGGCTTTCTGTCTTGTAGTTGATTTGCTGATGTTTAACAAGGTGCGAACCCAGATTAATTTTTTCCCCATGGCTGTGCATTTCTAACAGCTTTTCCCCCATTCAGATACCACAGAACCAAAAAAGAAGTTTGAGCTCTTTCTACAGCTTTTCCCATCTCTGAGAGCTCTACCAGGATCCCTCTTCTCTCAGGAAGGGGCAGGGGAAGGAAAGACATTTTCTTGATGTGACTCAAGTTTATGAAATATCACTGAGAATATGATCTTTTTAAAAGCAAAGCAATTAGTAAGTATTCAGTATTCAATTAGCAAGCAGTCAGTATAAATACCCCCAAAACCAACCCCTAGAATACATATGAACAAAACAGTGTTTAGTATTTTCAACGCTGGGAGTAAAAACTCTCATGTCCCAAAGCACTTTATATTTAAAATTAATGTTTTCCACATACATGTTATATTTTATGTCATAATTGGCTCTGTTTTCTACTAATGGTGGACTGGCTACAGGACACCAGGATAGATGGTAAAACAACTGGTGCAATTTATGATGCAGTACAGCCTTGTACAAAGCCAATGAGCATTTAAAGTAAGGTACGTGTATCAGCACCTGATCAAAAAAGATAACACTGCAAGACTGGTGCTTGTAAAGCATGGTCTAGTTGTTATCTTGCTGTTGGATGGATTTTTTTCCTAAAGTCATTCTTACACATCACTTTTAAGTAGACACAGAAGAATTACCACGGCTATTCCTATACTAAAGGATAAAATACTTGACTTCTTAGGAAGAGCCCCAGTGATTATCCTTCATTCTCTACCTTACAATGTATTTTCAAGAAATCAGTAGGAGACTTAGCTGTCTGCAAGTTCTCTTTTCCTTACCAAGGTGACTTGAACTTGAGCAGCAGAACCAGACATGAATGGGGAGAGCAGCTTAGGTAAGAGAGGGAGAAACAAACACCGACACACAGAAACAATGTGATCACAAGGTTTCCTTAGGGAGGCAGACTAAAGAAAGCAACAAGATTCTTAAATGAAAGAATGTGCCAGTAATGCCATCTTTAGGGCAAACAGACTATTCCTTTGTAAGAAATATGCTGTTCCTTTTCAGTTCTACAGCAAACCAGGAAAGACCGTGTTGATAAAGTTCTTACCAAGAGCTTTGCAGATTCTCTCTGCAAAGAGAAATGTCACATGGCAATTTCCTAATGAAGAGTTTAGGCATTTAAAAATAAACATGTTAAAATGAAAGATGAGAGCATACCATTACACAATACTTATCAAAAGAAAAAAGTTAATGTTTTAAATATTGCAATGTCTATAGACCATTTAATTCCATACTAAATTAAGAAAAAAAAATTGTAATTTATATATATATACATACACAGAAAACCCTGCATTTACTTCTGAACTTAAGGACCTAGTAAGCGTGATGAAAACAGAAATTTCTTACTGTGATTCTCTTCATATCTAGCTGTCGGAGCTGCATCATATGATGGACAACAGTATGTTTGTACCATGTCTCCTGAGCTATTGGATTGCCATCAAGGGTGATATCTGACAAAGATGAGGAATCAGCAAGGCACAGAATATCCTCAAAACTGCAACCAAAAAAGTTTAAAGTTTTAATGTCAAAGTAGGAAGAATTTTGAGATGGAAGATTTTATTTCTTAAGGACAGAACATTAATATTTACTTGCACTGAAAAAACCTCACCCATCAATATTGTGCATGATAAATTATTTTGAAATACCAACAGCTGTTGCTGTTAAACTTTTCATCTCTTCACATACAGGTAAAAAGAGACACAGAATAAGGAGAACTTGTTAACTACAGGTGTATAGTTTCACCTCCCCAAAAAGAAACCCTAAAATAGGATACATATCAAGTCACATTCCAAAAAATAATAATGCTGTATTTCCTATCAAAGCCAGCATGAAAACCATGTAAAAAACAAGAAACAAGCCAATCACAAATACCACATAAAGATCTTGGGTGTTTGTAACATCATTAAATATCCGAAGAAAAACAATTCCAAAAGCATCATATTACCTTCAAAACAGATCTGTCTATTGCTCTGAGTCCACTTTACAAACACTAACAAGTTGGCTTTTTGGAAAACAACTGACTTGGTTTCCTGACAAAAATAACCATCCTGTGTAAAATGCATTTAAAGATGTACAGCCCGTATCATATTCCTTTCATTGAAGATAGAATGTGAAAAGAAAGGATCTGACTTGGATAAAGAGTATTTTTAAACAATAGGGAACTATTTAACTTGATTGCAAAAAAAGCTGAGTTAAAATTACAGTTATGTAAGTAACTATGATTTCCCAATGCCTTCTGAAAAATTGATTACAGTGTATAACTATACAACTGTGCACCGATCCTTATGCACTGCAGCCTTCATAAGTCAAGTCTGTGTTATGAAGGGGATTAACTACAAGTGGAAAATATGAAATAGTGTAACTCGTGCCTTTGAGAATGAAGTTTAAAAAAAAACCTCAAACACACAAAAGAATCAATGATGATCACATAAAAATATCAACAGAAGATCCCTTTGCTAGATAAAAAAATACTTAATGACATTCTGAAAGAAGAAACCATTTCCGACATGGAAAATATAGAATTATTGCCCTTCTTTTTTTTTGTATTCTGACAATCTTACTGATTGCATCAACTGCTTATAGTTCTCACTTTTGTCAGCAGGAAAAGTCTTCCTTCACTAGTACTTGGACGGACACCAAACCTTAAGCATGCCCTGAACTTAGGGATCAGAAATCATCTGCAGTATAGATGTTCTTATTAAAGCCTGCCATTGAATGAAGTGGAAACTGCTTTTATCATTGATATCACTCAGCTTTCAAAAAAGTATACAATAATCCATGGAGGATTATTCAGCTGCTTCAGATCTAAAAGAATTTTAAAATAAGATATCCCTGAAAGATTCTAAGTATTAGATAAAACAATTTCTGCAACAACAACAAAGAAATATGGATAAAATATAAGAATAATAAAACCAAATAGCAATCAGTCTCAACCAGCAGAAGAAAGCCCTGACTAAGCTAGGAGTCAGCAAGGATAAGTAGTGCTAGCAGGAGTAAAGAAAAAAAAACTAATAAAAAAAATCTCAAAAATCCCAAAGCAGTTAATACAGCACACAAGTTACTCTTACGCTATATACCAAACTGTTGCAGCAGAAAAATGTCAGTGAAGTGGTTGATTCTACTACTTCCTGTTTAGAATATTAAAACAATATAAGAACTAATGGAAAATGAACTACATACAGATTCCAAGGCAGTGAAGGTGCTTAGCATATCTGAAAAATTAGGTGTTTTGTATATGTGGTTAAGAAAACAAGTTTGGTTATAATTTTTTGTTTCCTTTCCATAAAAAAACATTGCACAACCACATTTTTCAAAGATCAGGCTGACAGGCTACTTAAAATATATACTCCATATATCCTGAAGATAAAAGATAATCTTCCCAAACAACACAGAAGGTAGGTAAGCAAACTTGTAAACATGTTAGAATAAGAAAAGATAACTGAAATTCTGTTGTGCTAGAATAGATTTTGCCTGACAAATAGGAAAATTTTCAAAAGTTAAGAGTTGGCTAGTGTTTTCAAGACCTTCCACTCATACACACCGCTGTGCTTTGACATTCTCAGTGCCTCAGCACACCAGAGCATTCATTCTGGAACTAAAACAGATGTGCTTGCTTTATTCTGCTTTTCCCTGACTAATTTTAGAGTAAAACACTAGTGCAAAATTGGTCTGTTTTCACATCTTTGTATACACATATGAAAAACAGTGCTTTCAAAATTCAATGTCAAAAACTTAATATACTGTACTTGTCGGACTGGCATCCCAATCCTACGCCAAGCAAAGCTTTAATGTAAGACACTTACCACACAGCCTGCATACTTTACAAGCAAGCTTCTGTCTGCTTCTCAGCACGCAGACCGCAGTGACAGAGCCAAGTGGTGACCACCCCACAGGAATCAGAGACCACATCTCAATGCTCTCTCTAGCCTCTGTTCACCACAAAGGAGTCTAACCTGCTCCTGAAAGTCAAAGCAGCTGTGGATGATGCTGTTTCAGACTGTCTCAGTCAATCTTCTTGACTGGAATGTCTGCTTCTCTTTCCAAAAGGCCTTCTCCTACAGGAGTCCCACCAAACAATTGCAACCACCTCTCCTTCCCTGTCCTCCTTTCTTCCTAGATGAATTTATCTTTGCTAAAGTGGTAGCTTCAGCAACACAGAAACAAGTTGTGAATTTAGGCTAAATTACTAAAAAGTGTTTCCTGGAAACCTTTTCAGAATAGATCAATTTTACATCTTGTGTGCATTTTCAGAGTCTTGCATCCAGTTCTCTCCTCTGCCAGAGGGTATGAACCCACTTCTTCTGGCTCATGAGAATGTGGCAATCACTAAGTGGCAGAGAATTCTGGAGTGGTATAATTTCAACCTCCACCAGTGATACACATTCACATGTGCACATTTAGCAGGCAAGAGCAGGACAGGGGAACACCTGTCTTCTGTTACAGTGTGCCTACTCAGGAACACAGTTGTTCCTTCTCCATACATTTGCATTAATGATTTTTTTAGAGCATGTTCCACACAGGGGAAAAAGCCTTGTAAAAAGAAGGTAGGCAACATACTCGCTGTAATCTGACAGAACACCCAAAAGAGACCTGTACGTTCAAAAAACATTCAAGCAAAGAAGAAAATTTGAGTTTTCCCAGGTTTCTAACCACTAAGCTACTGATGGAAACAGACGTTACCACAGTCAACCTTTCATTCCCCCTTTTGTTAAAATATTTAATAGGATATTTATGAAATTTTCATTCTGCTGAGAAAAAAATGATATTTTCTTGTTATTATTGGGCTAAGAACATTCCTTCTCTCAGGTTTCCAATTCAGCAACCAAATGAAGAAAAACAATTACACATCCTTTGAGCTGGTATCCAATGATTTCCATATGGCTAGATAATGTGCCTTACTAAATGATATAGCCAATGTAGTGCTGCCCTGGACAGCAGTGTTAACTGTGAAAATATATGTGTTTTGTTTCCAAGATTAAAAAAGGGTCTTCCCTGGTTTCATATTTTGAAATATGAGCAATAACCCTCCTTCTGAATCTCAGTGCCATCTCTTTCCTGAGGAAAATAGTTTCTATAATCTCTTCACAGAACCTCGTAACAAATTCAAAATGGGATTTCTCCCCCTTCTTTATAACTAGTTCTAGAGATACATATATTACTTTCAGCTATCATGTATGATTGCCTTCAGTTTAACTGCTAATTTTTTTGGGGGTGAAACCAGAAGTAAGACTTTTTTTGTTTCAGATCAGCATCAACTTTTGCAGCATTTGGTTTTAGCTTGCCAATACAATCTTTTTTTACAAAAAGCTCTGCAGAGAAGCAGCAGTGTTCTGAGGCCTCCTTTAAAGCACAAGGGAAAAAGAATGTCAGTGATTAAACCCGAGATAGATTCTCATGCTTTAAATAGTGACAGTTTTAAAGAGGCATTCCCAAATCTTTTACTGAAATATTAGTTCATATGTCAGTATGTATCAATTTAATACTGAAGTATTTTTGCAGACATATTCTGCACAAAAATAGGAAGCAGCAAAACTTTCCATGGGAGTGTGGCCTCAAAAATGCTATTTTTAAAAAAAATGATCACTAATAAATATTTTAGTGAACTAGTAACATAAATATATCCAGCTTTTGGCAATACATTTCATTTCCATTTGCAAATTGTATTTATGCAACTACAGATAAATGAATTAGAGTATCTGTGTATCAGTTTGATTATATGAAGGAAAAATCAGTTGTATAGACACTGCTGTTTCTAGGAAAAATATTTTTGAAAATTACTGTATTATTCCTGGGCACTCAGTAAGCCCAGGTAAGTGACTCATAAAATCACACAGAATCATTTAAAAGGGTTGTAGGAAACATTGAGACATAGCACATCAATTCACTAATATTATGGTTGCATGTAACTGCTTCAGTCAGTTCAAACAGTATCAAGCAAAGTGCAAGAACACAGACAGTAAAGAGTATCATTTTCCTGTTAGAAACGTATCTATCACATAAATCAGGAATTAATGGGGGTTTTTGGCCTTCAAAACTGCTATATGCAGTAGAAGGTTATGCTTTCAAAAACCCAAGCTAAATGTTATTATTGAAAGAAATTTTTTATTTCTTTTAAAATCATGTCTGGTAAATAAATAGTTAAACTCATCCACCCATCTACCTATCCACATATGTATACAAATGTATAGAAGAGCAAAGTCTTTCTTTACATAAAAACTAAGTCTAGATCAATAGTTCAACTGAAACCTCAATGAATAAATGACAACAGTCATGATAAAGTACCAAGAACCAAGCTACCAATTACGTGAAGTTTGATAAATCTACTTTAAAACCTCACATAAAAACTGAGACATTTTTCCTTCTTTGCAGACTGTTAAAATAACATAAGCTTACATCAAACAACCTGAGAAAGGAGCCAGAAAGCTACACAAAATATACCAAGTATATAAAAAGATACAGAAATTCCACTGACTGCAGTGATGCTCCCGGATGGCAAGGGAGCCAGTACTGCAGTCCCCTCATTGTTCTTGCCAAGCTAAGACATTTTGTAGAAAAGCAGAGACAAAGGGCATGTTTCAATTCTGGAAATTATTCAAGAGAGGCAAAACACTAACTCTTTCTCTTGCAGATTAATTAATAGAAGTGCATATTAAAGACTACTGCAGCTCATCTCTGATTTTTAAATGCTTAATACCCCTGAGTATTTAAGAAGATGTACTGCACTGGTACTTTAAGAACCTAAGGAACACAGACAAGTAGGTTGGAGCTGTCTGCAAAAGCCATAATGCAGGTCAACTTAAAATATTCAAGTACCTGGTACAATAAAAGCTCATACTAAGTATAACACTTTACAGAGAAGGCAGATAACACAAGGACAGCACGGTATTGCCAGTAATTAGAACATGAAGCATCTTTCCCCTGTCCCACATTAAATCATTTGATTCTAAGCAAAGAAGGCTAGTGGTGAATAAGGGATTAAAAAAAAAAAGCAAAAAAGAGGGATATACCAACTGAAGCTAATACAGGCTTTTTTTTTTTTAATATTGGCAATAGTATAAAAGCAGACTCCAAAAATGCATGAATCTGGATAAAGCACAGAAGACAAATATTTCTATCTATTTATAATAAAATGCAATTAGTAACTTGAAACTATAGAAGCTCTACTTTGAAAGCTGAGCTATTCTAATTCTGCCATCTGGCTTGAAAGGGAAAATAGCCATGAATACATCATATCTTTCAGACTTTATTAATATACAGACAAGTAAAACACAAGCATGAAATAATCTAATCATTGCAAGCAGAATCTGACTCAGCAGTTTGTGTAACTCCATAAATACAGGGATTATATGTCAGGTATAGTATGTACCTTATGTAATGTTGCTTTAAAAGATACATAGTTTAAGAGTAAAAATATTTACAGAACTATTTTTAACTTTGATCCTCATTGTAAACAGCATAATTTTTCAATTAAAAAATACAAGTTTTTTTGTAGAATGCTTGTAGTACAACTACATTTAAATGCAAAGGTTTTCAAGAATTTTTATGTTTAAAGTAGAAAATACATAATAGCTTGATTATGCTACCTGATATGATAGGGGAAAAAAAAAAAAAAAGAGTATCTGCATCCATAGTGTTTGAATTTAAGTTTTAATAAAATACAGCTCTGATAGGATACTTCAAATTACTGATAAGAAGCAAACTGGTATTTCCCTTACCTAGATATATTGTTGAAGCTGAGGAAGAGACGCTGGAGATGGGGCAAAGTATCCACATCTTTCTAGAAGAAAAGATAGAGGTACAAATTCAGTGGCTGGAAGTAGCTTTTTGAATCTCACTACTTTGCCTGATAAAATACATCCATTTCTATACGCTATAACCTTGCTGCACCATTGATTTCTGTTGAACGTGCAGCTCCATTTCTCCCTAGTGCAGACTGCAAGGGAGTGTTTCAGTGCAGATATCTGCTCTGCAGAACAAGCTGCATCACTTGCAAAGCAAATGATGTTAAAGAAAAAAGGATAAGGCTGCTGCTCATTTCTGAACAAGCTTTTGGGAAATAAGCCAAAGTGCTGCTTCAGCATTTAAGCTGCAGGATAAACACACTGTAAAAAAAAAAAGTTCGTTTTTTGACCATGCTGAAATAAGGTTTTTGAAGTGCAATACAGCAGTGCAATTAGCACTGCCAAAGAGCAGTTGCTGTTCTGCCAGAGAACAATCTGAAGGACTCTATCACCTTTACAATTAAAATTTACAAGAATGAATGAGTTTTCCAGAATGAGTAATGGTGAATTTAATACACGCCACTAAAGACCTCTGCAGAAAACCTTTAAATAGTAAATAGCTCAAATATTAATAAGATGAAACATAGCAAGTAAAATCAGACTTCATTTATGAAATATAAGTCTGTAATGGCCATACATCCCAGGCTGCAGTATTCTATATACCATTTGCCCCATACCCCTGACCCCTCAGTTACGAGCCTGCACCCCCTTATCCTACTAAGGAGCACACTCCAACTTGCAAGCCATGGACACAAACCTCTCGCTCACAGTACAGGGGAGTGTCAAGGGAGTGCCTTGATTTTAGCCACAAATAAATCTACAGCCCTTCCTCCCTCCATCCAGTTAGTGACATGTCTATATAGCATGCCAGAGACATTCATTCTGCCCAAGCAAGTGAACACCAGGCAGCTCCAAGTTGTGCAGCAGCTACCAGTGACGAGCAAACAGGCACTGCCAAGAGCCACAGCTCACACACAATAACTGGGGCTTATGAGCTTGGGTCTGCACTTGCCAAGCTCCTGTTTCAGAACTGAACCATCTCAGATCAGACCATGGAAAGGCTGGATCATCTGGACATCCCCTCTGTCCCTTAGTATTGATGCTTCAAGAGACAGGGGTGCATGATACAGATGGACATACCCATGAAGATAGGCATTTGTGGGTTGTGCAGAGTAATTCTTAAGCAGGAAAGATTTCAATTAATCAAAGAATTTTGCACTGAAGAATACAAAGTAATTTCCCCTGAAGACAGTAACTAGTATGGTATGTTACTGTCCTATAAAATATATTGCAAGTCTCTGAGGTTTGACAGCAAAGACATTAGAAGTTTGAGAGGAAAAAAACCAAACACAACAAGCAACAGGATTGAGCGGAAAAAAACAAAGCAAAAAACCCAAAACCCACAGAGCTAAGGAGCTCTTTTGTGAAAATACGGTGAACACCTTGACCAGTCCTCCCTCAAGTCTAAGATCAAGCTACAAATGACAAAACCTGAAACTCTAAGCCTTTAATACCTCAAAGCAATCAAACAGGTCCATCTTTCAAACAAAAATATAGCTTATCTTCCTAACTCTGGGCCCTGATTCACAACTGGATGGAAAGTACATAGACATTCCACCTTTCATGGATGTATAGATTTGTGCTTTTAATGCCATATGAGACCATTTCTAATAATTTATTCTGTCTGTTTGCTGTTCTTCAGATTTTTGGAGTTGTCAGGCTTCTTGAAGACATTCCAGTCATGTAAAATATGATTCTTCTATAGTCCAAGCCTCAGGACTGCCTTTTAAAATTCTACAGCTTTGGAAAAACTATTTGTGATTCAAGGATTTCCAGTCCCTAATGAATACTTCAAAGACAAAAAATAGTCCCAAAATTGCTAGTCTAAGGCCAGTGGATTGTAAGATATATTACATGTTAAATTGCTCAAACAAACTATAATCTAGTTGAATAACTTAAATTACTCAATATAGTTAACCGCAATGCATGTGGAGTTCAGTGTGGTACCTCATTTTGTTTGACAAATGAGAATATCATCTTTTCCACACAAGAATAACACACTTAGAGCAGGCATTTGGGCATGGTGAAAAATAAGGAAGGTTCACAAAATGTGTACTGAAAGTTATTTAAACTATAAATATATTTCATGATTTGGGGAGAGCAAACTTTTTAAAACTGTGGTTCGATTCTTTCATTTAAAGAAATAATCAAGTTTTTAAAAGCTTATTCATAATTAAAGTGTTGCCATAGTAACTAAAACATAGTCCAAAATCTAAACTAAAACACAGAAACCAAAGTATTTTAATGAACTTAGAATGAAAGTTTTGCTGTTAAGTGCTACATCATAACTATGTCACAATTAAAATTACACCCCACACCCTCCCCAGTCAGTCGTAAGAAAATCTAAACCTCATCTTAAAGGAAAGAAATCTAAATCCCCTCCCCATAACTACTCCAGCAATAATATAACAATATATTAGATATTCTTTCCATAAAATTATATGTTTCTGGATTTTCAGTAATATCATACTGCAGCAGATTCTGAATTTCAATACAATTTTTTCAGGGTGTTTGTCCTCAAAAAAAGATCAAACCAAGTTTAAGTAAAAAAATACATGTACATTGCTGCATACAGAGAAAAACACAACATCTATCAAAATAAGAAAAACATTTTGTTTTAGAGGAGAGACATATATTACTTTATTTTTCAGACAGTATGACATGTCCAAGACTTGTCTTCATATGATTTAAGAGACCTTCTCCAGGCAAAGAAGAGTTAGCACCATACTTGCTAAACTTACCACCCTATTAAAAACAAAACAAAAAACCACACACACACACCATGCTATTAGAATTTAACCCAAGTAAGAAAACACCCAAAAAACAGTTAGACAAAATGAAGTACTTCCCTGAACAGAACACCATCATCTGAAACACTCTCTCTGGCCAGGAAAGATTAACACATTAAATAAGATGTAGCACAGAGTCCAAGCCTGTAACGGAGTAATTCAAATTTCATGCTGACTCTCCATTTGTGACTACAGAAAGGGAGAAGAAAATACCAGCTACACCCATGATGGGTGAAAAGACAGCAGCTACAAGCAAGGAAGAGAATTCTAGGTAACACAATCAATGTAATGGGAAGGTACAGTAACAATCAGCATATAATCATAAATTATCAGCAATAAGCATAAATTCCTTATTTTTAAGTGTAAAAACAATTCGTTTATGGCAAGTAGCAGAAATTCAAGGAACAAAAGGCTCAATTCAGTTTCTCGAATTCAAGGAACAAAAGGCTCAGGAGACCAAGAACGAAAGGAATTATGAGGGCCAGAAAAATACAGGTATTTAAGTCAATTTAGTGCATTATTTTTAAAAGTAATCAAATAATGTACTTGCTGTACTTGAACTATGACTCATAAATTGCAATGTGAAAACTTTATTTTTTAAGAACATCAAGTCTTACAATGTGAGGTTAAAACTTCAATTAGGAAAATATGCTTTTAAGGTCAATAGTTATTTCTCTACATTTGCCTCAAAAACATTCATAAAGAGATTAAATTTAAGGTAGTTAGGTAGTCTGACTGCTGACTGAAACTGACAGAAATTAAGAGAGGGTTTGTTTCCAGGAAACAAAATCATCATCCATTTTCCAGGAAACAAACTTACATGGAAGTAGTCTCTAAATTTTTATTTCAGAACCAGAAAACTGTTTCAGAATCTTCTTTTTCCCCCTGGAGAACCACCATGAGATATCAAGATTTAATCACTGCAAGCGATCACACCAAGTTAGTCAAAGTAACACCAAAAATAAATTGCTGTTTGTTTCACCTTTATATTATAAGAGTAGAGCAGCACAACAAGATAAAAAATACACAAGATTTCACAAGTCTGAAATGCTGATAAAAAACCAAGTTACAGTAATAGTACATTTTGTTAAACATAAAGACAAAAGAGAAAAGACAAGAGCTTTGATCCTTACTATAGCAGAGACTTGATTATGACGCAGGTTGAGCTCTGTGAGTGAATCCAGTCCATTAAGGTTTTCTACAATGGTCAGTAGGTTTCTGGCAAGGTTTAACACTCTCAGTTCACTCAAGTGACCGATGTTCTCTATTTTAGTAATCTGCGAAAGAGGTATAATAAAAAAATGCTTACTGTGTTTTATATAGATATACAATAGATACATGATGCGCATACTTTTTTTTTTTAAAGTATACATGAACAATCAACTTCATACAATAGCCTGCTGCTTGTGTATTTTTCTAAACCATGATAATCAGATCATAAATTGCTGAAAACAAGCTACAGTCTGCCAGAGATTAAGTACCAGGATTCACCTCACTAATATCTTCCTTGTCATACTGCAGTAAAACCAGTCAACACTTAGTTTCTTTACACGAGAAATTAGGTTATTTCATCTGGGCTGCTCTGTAGCAGCAACCTTGAAGACATCATAAAACTAAGAGGACACTGATGATACCACGGTGTGCCAAAATGGGGAAATTTGTGCACAGTTGATCCTTAATTTGTCTGCAAAGGCACTCAAACACACATTGAATTGCCTGGTGCAATTCCTACAAGAATATGCAGCATCCCACCTCTCTACCATCGCAGATTCCTGCACCAATTTCACTTTGTGTCTCTTAAAAGACCAGTAGCAGCATTCGCGGCACTATCTACAGGAGCCCCACAGACAGATTTTTCCAGCAGATGATGAGGACAGGAACCTGCTGCGAGTCAAGGGCAAGGAGCATCCACAGCCCTCTGGAGAATAAAGCAATTACTCTGAAATTGTAAGAAATTTTTATGAGCAGGTAATTGCTGACATCAGTTAAGACACACTCAAAAGTTTGAAAATAAAGCAGCAGGACGCTTAGTTTGTATACACAGAACACTTGCTTGACAGTCACCAGCACTTTTTTGGCCACTCATGGCTTCCTGTGATTAGAAAACGGAGGGATCAAACAAAGCAACTAAGTTACATTAAACAGGCAGCCTAAGGTTTGTTTTTATACTTAGTTCCCTATTTTAAAGATTCAGGTAACACTGACCAAAAAAAGAAAAAAGGAGTAGTAATAGCTACTGTCCCTTGATTTTATTTTGACTCCTAGAAATGCCACCATGTTTTACAAAGACATTAATTAATTGCTCTGTTGACACAGGGACTGCTGGTTTTATTTCTTAGAGTGATCTACTCTATGTTCTCTATCCAGATATTTATTTCTCATAGAGCCTGCAATCTGTCCTCCAGCATCTCTCCGGACTGTTACACAGGACTCGGATACAGCAATGCACCATGGAGAAGATGAAGTATTGCCACCGTGCAGGAGGGTATTTCTGTCATATTCTTACTGAAACCCATGCTCTATGGCAAAAAAAGAAGGCAGCAGGTTATCCTAAGGAGAAGACTTCAGCCTTCCACAGCGTGTGGCAGCACATCCAAAGGTACAGTGCATGAGACTACTAACAAGGATCATGAATTCCCTCTCAGTGAGGGTGATCCCCGGCCGGAGCACCGCAAGCTCCCTCCAGCAGCCGGTTGTCAGACACTGCTCCTCCCCGGAGCTGCCAGCAGCAAATAGACACGGACCAGCAAGGGAGCGACGGGTGTCACACACCTTCCCAGTGATCACGAACATTCTGAGGCTTCAGACAGGACAAATCTGGTTTCCAGAAAGTGTCCAGCAGCTACTGAAATGGGGCATAAGGCAGCTGTTATTTAACAGCTTGAAAACACATAATGTTGTTGGTAATTTTCATACATACAGACACATATTTATCTACGTATATATCTGTAAGTTTGTGACGTGTGACTTGAATATGCTGCTACAAAAAGTATTTCAGCAATATGTCCATTAAAAAGCAGACATAAGTAGATAACAAAACCAGAATTAAATAACATCTTAGAACAACTTTTGATTCAAAGGGACCTTCCGTTTATGTGCATTATAAGCGGAAAATAAAAATTTATCCCAATACATAAATATTACAGCAAAAGGAACAGAAAATACCACCATTTGGACCAATATATTTAGACCAAAAGATTTGTACAAGCAAAGCCAAGAGCAGATGGTTAGTGTGAAGAGCACAGACCTCTGCAAATGTCTGCTGAGCCAATATCACCACATGCCACAACGCAGAGTATTAATCCTGGCATTTTACGCTTATCACCAATGATTTCCTCAGCAATGCACAGAGATACTCCTCATCACATTGCTAAGCTTTAAGATGACTAGATTTTCTCTTTCAATTAAGCATGCACACATGAAAATACACCACCTTTTAGTATGTACTATTAGGTATGAATTAGATAACAAGAATCTTTCAGAGGACTCAATATTTCTTTTATTAAAAAGAAATTATGACTGGTTTTATTAATTATAAATAAAGGATTATTATTTACCATTTTTATTTGCTTTTTCAAATACATAACTGAAAGACTTTATTTGTAAATATTGAACAAAACCACCATTCTATTTTCTTGTTTACTTAGCTGTGGAATAGATATATCTCAGAAAAGACTGTTATGCACCATATAATCATTCAATAATTAAATTCCAAAACATTACATCTTTTAACACATTTCTGAGATTATTGAAAAGAAGTCAAGGCCAGAAAAAAATCAGGTGGGGTTTGGGTTTTTTTGTGGGGTTTTTTTTTGTGTTTTTTTTTTTTTAAAAAAACTTTTGTCAAGGAAAATGATTCACAGAATTAAACAGAACACAAAAAATAATTATAATGACTTTTTAAAATTTAACATACTATAAAATAAATTTAATTCTAAATAAAGTTCCATTTCAACTTGACTCAACTTTAATGCATCAGTTCACTATAAGACAGAGTAAAGTCCATTTTAACTCTGTCTAAAATAAAAAGGCTTTAAAGATATTTACATGAAACATATACCATTTACACTATTTACCGTGGCAACAGAGACCATGCCAACAATCAGTGTTCTCTCCACAGAATATTCAGAGTGCTTGGAAGTACACTATTTAGAAATTAATTATGTAGTTCAAAAGTAAATTTAAGTTGTAGCACATTAAATATACCATGCACACAATCACGTGCAGGGTCTCTGAATGATGTAATCTTTTATGTCCATATAAGTATGTTAATAACCATAGAAACAGAGTCTCTACATAAAAATGTAACTGAATGTTATTTAGATGCTCTATTTTCTTAGTAATCTTTACTGGCAGTATTAAAATCAAAAGCCTTACTAGATCACGTAGAAAAATAGGCAAAGAGTTGTAATATGACAAGGGAATTAACATTCTTTCCTTTTTGTAAAGTGTAAGCATCGAGTGTAATATTTCACTAGGCATTACACTGAAATTTATTTACTTTCTTTAACCTTCTTTCAGTTATTTATTATATTTAAGTAGTAATGCATTTAAAATCATTTATACCTCAATGTTTTAAAGCACACCCAGTTCCCAGTACATTTCTTGCTTGGGCAGGAGAAACCTCAAAGTTCAGACCAAATCACATTATCCAAAAAAAACCAGCACCCAAATAAATCAAAATATTTTCCCAAAAGTGAACAAAAATGAGATTTTCCTCCTGTTTTGCCTCACATCCAACCTCTTGGAAACATTCCAGTCTTAGAAGTTTCACAATCTGCATTCCATCTATGGAATTGATTTACAACCGAAAGGGGAGGGAGGGACTGAAACAGTAATCCAGCTTTCCTCTTAACTGCTACTACTCCATGAAAATTAACAAAAATAGATAATTTCTAGTAAGGTTCTAGCACTATTTTTAAAAAATAAAGTTTATAATATTGGTATTCTGGCCATATTCTATTTGAGTATTTATATTCGGCATATATAGAGAGGGACTAGTAAGATTTCTTACCTTTTGTAGAACTATTGTGTGTAATGAAAGAGTTGACTTTTCCTGTTAGCCTAATGCATTTCAAATACTTTTAATCTAACTTGTACACAAGATTTAATTGTCCAG
>BJBW01015767.1:0-11273 GCA_004320125.1 Scolopax mira
TCCCCAGTGTCCCCAGTGTCCCCATATTCCACTGTCCCCATATCCCAGTGTCCCCAGTGTCCCCAGTATCCCCAGTGTTCCCAGTATCCCCAGTGTCCTCAGTGTCCTCATGTCCCCATATCCCAGTATCCCCACGGCCCCCATATTCCATTGTCCCCAGTGTCCCCAGTATCCCCAGTGTCCCCAGTGTCCCCGTGTTCCACTGTCCCCATATCCCAGTGTCCTCATGTCCCCATATCCCAGTGTCCCCAGTATCCCCACGGTTCCCAGTATCCCCAGTGTCCCCAGTATCCCCAGTGTCCCCAGTGTCCCCAAGGTCCCCGTGTCCCAGTGTCCCCATATCCCAGTATCCCCAGTCTCCAAGGTCCCCATATCCCAGTATCCCCAGTATCCCTGAGGTCTTCATGTCCCACTGTCCCCATATCCCAGTGTCCCCAGTGTCCCCAGTGTCCCCAGTGTCCCAGTGTCCCCGTGTCCCAGCCACCCCTCCCAGGACGGGGGTCACCCCAACAGCTGGTGGGGACCCCCCTCCCCAGCGGGGCCCCCCCTGTCCCTGTCCCCATCCCTGTCCCTTGTCCCTTGTCCCCTGTCCCCTTCCCTGTCCCCTCTCCTCATCCCTGTCCCCTATTCCTGTCCCTGTCCCTGTCCCCTGTCTCTGTCCCTTGTCCCTTGTCCCCTGTCCCTGTCCCCTCCTGTCCTCCTGTCCTTGTCCCCTGTCCCCATCCCCGTCCCTGTCCCTGTCCCCTATTCTTGTCCCTTGCCCCCTGTCCCTGTCCCCTGTCCCTTGTCCCTTGACCCCTGTCCCCACTCCTGTCCTCCTGACCTTGTCCCCTGTCCCTTGTCCCTTGTCCCTTGTCCCCTATTCTTGTCCCTGTCCCCTGTCCCCTGTCCCCATCCCTGTCCTCCTGACCTTGTCCCCTGTCCCTTGTCCCCTGTCCCCTGTCCCCTATTATTGTCCCTGTCCCCTGTCCCTGTCCCCACTCCTGTCCTCCTGACCTTGTCCCCTCCCCCCTGCCCCCTGCCCCTTGTCCCCTGCCCCTCCCCCCTCCCCCCCCCTGCACCCTGCCCCCTCTCCCCCCCCCCCCCCCCCCCCCCCCCCCCCCCCCCGAGGCTCCGCTCCGCCCCGGCAGCCGGTGGGGAAGCGGACACCGCCACCTAACGGCACCGGGTGCCGCCTCCTGCCCCCCCCATCCGGAGCTGGGGTTCGGCAGGGAAAGGGGTAACACCCACGGCATCCCCCGCCCCGGGGAAGGACAGCCTCCTTTCCCCCCTCCCCGCAGCAAGGAGCACGGTGTGTTTCCCAGCATCACCGCCTCCCGGGGCTGAGCATCCCTGCTGGAACCTCGGGAGAGCATCCCCACCAGCTCATCCCATGGGCACCCTGTTCCCAGCCCCGAGGCACCCCCGGGGAAAGGGATGAGTGAAAGACTCGTAGAGTCAAAAATGAGGTAAAACTGAAGGCTCTGGGGATTACCATACTGCCCTCAGCACACAGAGATTGCTGGGATGCAGCTGCCGATAACCTCATTTGAAATTCAGGATGATTCCCTCTGGGGTCTTGCAAAGTCAGTCCAGGGACCTCTGTTATCCATCCCCAGCAGGTACCTACTTCTCAGAGGCATGGAGTTGGTTAGTGAAGCCCAACAAGATGATTTTTACACAGATAAAGCCTCCACATATGTGCTAAAAAAGCAGCAAGGAAGTTCTGGAGGGCTCTCTCTTGACAGTGTATGTCTTTGCAAAGGCCAGCAGAAACAGCTAAAATAGCCTCTTCTCTCCTCTTTACAGGCAGTGTAGTCAAGGAAACAGGTCTCTGGACTGGAAGTGGGAGATCTGACACTGATCACTTGTGCAGCCCCAGGCAATTCACTCTGTCTCTGTACAAGTCATCAGGACCTGGTCTCCAAGTACAGCCCTCATCCAAAAACTCTGACCAGAGCTGGGGGTCCCTACAGCGCTGTCACAGCAGAGTGTGGGACAAACCTCCCAAGCCACCAGGCCAGGCAGCGTGGTGCTGGCAGCATGATGCTCCCTATTTCAAGCACTGCTTAGATGAGAAGATCTTGAAGCTCTTTGCTTATGGACCAGGGAGAGGCAGGGACCAACTGGTACAACAGCTCATGGACTGGTCAGCACCCAATGCTTCTCAAGGTACAGACCCTCATACAGAGCAGGCTGTTCCCCTGGGCTCAAATAGGGACCTGCCCAAACATCAAAGTCCAAGTGAGCATCTTGGAGACAGCAAAAGGGAGCCCGTGACTCGCTGTAGCTCACACAGGTCATTGGCACGGGGACAAAATCCCAGACCTGAGCACTGAAAGCAGCCTCACCCACGCTGCTGTGTGGCTCCGAGTCCTGATCCAGGTTTCCCAATCCACAATTTCACACCACTGACTCCCCAGCAGCCCCCTTCCAGTTTCTCAGGTACCCCTCAAAGCAAGCATCCCTGCAAAGCATTCAGGATTTTACCTCTTTCCATTCATCCCCCTAAACTACCCAAGATGGCATCAAACATGCATTGCCATTGCCAAAAGCTCTGCCCTCATCTGAGACACGCAGCCACTGTGAATCCCTTCAAACCCCCCATGTCAGCCTCCCTTCTCCTCAGCAAGGTCTTGCCTACCCTCAAAGTCCCTGCTCCAGCACCATGACTTAGAACTTGAAGCACACAGCCCTGGAAAGAAAAAACATCTGAAAATAATAAACCATGTCCTACGCTCGTGGGGAAGGAAAGGAGAGAACATTACATGCAGGCAGTGCCAGCTGGCAGAGGGTGGGCCAGCAAGGGGGTGCCACAGGCATCTGCAGATGCTCCCCCAAATTGGGGAGACACAGAAGGTGAGGTCAGCATGGGGGAAGCCAGGGAGAGAGTAATTTCTGAATACACAGACCAATAGATTCATTAACAGCTACACCAGAGCATGCTCACATCTCTGTGCCTTGACCCCACTTCTCCAAACCCAATAGGATTTTGAAGAATCAACATTTCAGACAACAAAAGAACAAAAAGATGAGTTTTTCTGTGCTCCAGTGCACCAGAGATCAAACTTGATCGTCTTGATGATATGGTTTAATTTTCCAGATCAGACAGCCAGGAGTGAAATGCAAACAAATCTTGATTTCCACAGCCTCAAGGCACAAAATTCCTGCCAGTTCATGGTCAAAACTGCAATTCAGAGATGTTGCAGAGCTAATGGCAGGCTCCCCCACAAATTCTGCTTTCAAGGAATCACACTTATCACTCCCAAAATTGCTTTCACTGGAATCCAAAATTTGCTCCAAGAATGAACTGCTTTAGTTTATAATTAATGATGTAATCACAAAATTAATACAGACCTGTTTGTGTAACACCAACTTTGCATGAACATGGGCTAGGCCAAGGAAAAAAAAATGAAAAAAAAAATTCATTTTGATACAAGAAAGATACTTTTTACAGTGAGAACAGTCAATCACTGGAACAATGTCCCCAGGGACATGGTAGAGTCCCCATTGTTGTAGGTTCTCAAGATGTGCTTGGCTGTGGTGCCAGGCCCCTTTTCTATAAAAGGCTGGTCCAGGGGATCTTTCAAGGTCCCTTTCAACCTGGGCTGTTCTGAAATTCTATGAAAAAAAAAGCACTTTCACATTTATTGCACTATTTGCTTGTAAAACTAATGCATTTTATTCACCTGTAAAATCATGCCCATTCTCTCCTGAGCCACAAACCAGAGCTATTTATAAATCTCTAGCAAGACTCTTGGCATTGTCATCCCATTGCTCTTTTGGGTGTTACAATGAAGGGCTGTTTCATTCATCCAACAGCAAGGGCTCATGCTCTTCCTTGTGCCAGGGCTGCAGGGTAAGAACACTTTCAAGTTTCCAGCTGCATTACTCCCCCCCCAGGCAGGCACTCCCCCCCCCTTTGCCTACAGAGAGCTTCAGCACAGAGACCTAAACACCAAATCCTTACCCAAAATCAAAAGATAACAGGAACACAAATGCTCTTTCCCAAGGATTTAGAGAAAACCTGGGTCAGAGCAAGCAATTTCACACAAATTTCCTCAGGTCTGATACTATCCCTAAAATGGGACCCATTGCCCATCAGGGCCTTCTCTACCGCCCGTAAGATGCTGGGGTCTGGCTGCAGACCCCTGACTACAGCACGAGACACTGCTGCTCTCTAACAAATTATTCTGTCCATTCAAGTCCTGCCTGGAGAAGCCAACAGGACAAAGATATTGTGCTTCTGAGATCATTAAGGCAACAGAAGACATGTGGTGACCCAGACATACTTCCCTTACTACGTACTTGCTCCTACTCAGCATTATGGTATGTTGGTCCTTGGAAGCGCCCCGACTTGCATGAGAAATGTCCTCCCTCACCCCAGCAGCATGGGAATCGCTCTGCTGGGAGGCTCCGAGTCATCCAGCAAAGCGTGAAGCAGGAGGGCAGGCAGCAAAGGAGCTCCTGCCCTGGGGTTAGCCAAGTTCCACAGAGCGGTGTTGAGAAGCGTTACCTGTGCCGTCAGGCGAGAGATGAGTCGTGCCCCACAACGGGATTGTATTTAATGGAGATGAGCAGAAATTCCAGCAGATTTAAGAGCAGACACCGGGAAATGGATAATGCTTCATACCTCGATGTGCTTCAGACAACTGTGGGAATGCATCCACTGGCCAGGTAGGAGTCCACAGCCAAGCTCAGAGCACGCTGTGAACACAACTCTCTGCAGAGGCAACTCTGCAGCCTCCCGAAACCCAAACCCTTACCCAAGAGAGGGCCTGCACTCTCTTACTGCTAAAAAGCCCAAACCTGCAGTCACAACAGTTCACAGCAACTAGGATGAAGGTAAATGCTTGAACAAGAAACCCCAGTGAAAAAAGCTGCAGGTAGTTTTTACAGCCCACCCATGGCCTCGGGTGACAGGGCATCACACACCACGGGGGTCAGCACCAGGCAGGGACACAGGCAGCAGCACACTGGCCACAGAAGGGAGGGCTAAGGACAGACCAACAGACAGCAGCAAAGGCAGGACAGACAGGAAGGTGCCCCTGGGTGCCAGAGATGGATGAACACGGTGGGATCTAACAGGAGATAGAACCACCCAGACTGTAAAGGCCTGATTTGACATCCCACACGTGTGGCACACTGCAAGCCAGAGGAAGATGAAAAATGTTTGGTAAAAGAAGATGCATAGCTGCGAGAAGACCACTAAAAAGAAACTTGTCAGGCTTTTTTCTGCCATTTCTCAGCAATAACACAGACACCGAAGGACATGAGACAGAAAAGATAGCTAGAATGATTGGAAACAACCCCCTACCCTGCTACATGCATTTTAAAGATTAACTTCTATTTTAAAAAAAATTAAGAAACAAGCACATTCACTCCCAAGACCCCTTCATACCTCCAGCATTCCCAAAAAGGGTCCCTACTCTCCTTTCTTACTGCTCAGTCCAGGTGCAGTCCACATGGTGGTTCCCAGGTGACCACTGAAGATGCTCTGCCTCGATGCACTTTGAGAGCTGCTGCCTGCCCGGCCTCCAAAAGCCTCTCGCTGCAAACAGGGGCTGTCTCCTCCCTGCTCAAATCATTCGGGTGCATAGGATGATGGATGAAACCATGTTAAACTCTGTATACATACACATACACACACAAATATATCCATAACGGATACGTGTGTAACTGAAAAATTAAGAACGATCACCAACGGGTTAACAACCAGCTCATCCTTCCTGCTGGAGCTCAGCAGTTTGCTTGCCAACATCTACACCACTCCCAGCTGCTGGGCCCTCCCTAACACATGCCACTCACCACAGTCAGGTGTTACAATTACCTACTCATCATTTGTTAACTCTTAAAATGAGTTTTAACAGTGCAATTTTAAAGATGATATCTGTAATTTACCTGGGAGATCAGACCTCCTTTCCCATCATGGTTGCACCCATCCTGTCGCCCCATCAGCACAGTAACTGAAACCCCCCTGCCCGGGGTGCTGAGGGCCCTGCCTTTTCATTTGAGAACAGGTAAGGGGGCCAGGATATTAACAATTAAGGCTTTGTAGCAAGATCTGTACTATTTAAAAGAGCCATCTGCTAAGGAAAGCCAGGAGAGCCATCTCCAGGCCACTACCACCAAAGCAATCTGGCAAGGCAGAGAGAAGGGGCAGATGTGAGGAACACAGCACCCCAGACCACAGCTCCACAGCCCCAAAACCATTGGAGAGGAGTGCCTGGAAACAAATTAATTTAGAGCAAAGGCTTTGCATGCAGTATTGGCCTGTAGAAATGTGTAAGAGATGGTTTAACCATAAAAGGGGGCTAGTAGATTGTGTGAGACTGTTTCTTATACCAGCACCCACAGGCACCCCTCTCCACCAGGTCTCCACCACCACAGACTGGTGTTACAGAGACCAAGGAAGACCCTCAGTGCCCCGGAGCAGGCAGTGAACCAGGCACGGAGCTACAGCATCACCTCCTCTCCCCAAGAGGTGCTTGTCATCCACAGAGACGTGATCCTGGGTTGGGGACACCACCCTGTGCCAGAAAGCCTGAGCTCTCCCTGGGCAGAAGAGACCCCATGGGACATGCCAAGCTCCAGCAGCTGTGGGAAAGCAACCCTCAAAGAGGAGGCCAGACCCACTTCCCACCTGCCCTGGGGTGCCCTCACCCTGTCCAACAGCCACACACTCAGCTCGGGATTCAGCCCTTCCGTTCCCACCCACAGCAGAGTATTAATTAAAAGCATGTTCAGGGCCAGAACAGTAACTGGGACGTGGCCCCCAGCGCTGCACGGATCTGCTTTCATCTGAGTCATCTCTTGGTTAGTTGCTAAAGCCAGAGTCCCTGCCCGTGCTGGGAGCTCTGCCTGCATGGCTGGGGCAGGGGGGAGTCGGGGGCAGGCCCAGCTCTGCTCCCTGCTCCTCTGCCCCACGAGACCCCCAGCCCATTCGTGTGCCAGTGGTGGGACTGGTGGGAGCCGAGCAGCTCGCCTTGTGAATCTATGCTGTGCCACGGACCCAGAAGCCACCAGTGTGACCCGGTGATATTGTCACTTTTGCACCCCAAATCTCCTCGAGCCCAGTTCTCCTCTGTGCCCACGCATGGGTTTTGCTTTCCCTCTGTTGGTGCCCCACTGAGCAGCTTTCTCTGCCTGTGCTGATCCTTGCAAGCAGGGACCCGTGGAGAAAACCCAAGACCAGACCTTCTGCCATCTATTGCCCCATCCTACATTTCATCCTGAAGCTGTATATCAGAAACCCTGCTGAGATGGCCGGCACAGCTCCGGGGAACCACGCAACACACGACCTATTCAAGCTTGACCAAGGACAGAGTGGCCGAGTTCAGCATCCCCCACTAATCCCTGTCACAGACACCGTAGGTTAAGGCACAATTATTACACCTGGCCCAGGCCACCAAGCACACCCGTGTGCCCTGCCTGTGTCCCTGCCACGGCCCAGCCCCATCTGAATCACCCAGTTCCAACAGAGGTCAGTGAAACACAGACGTGCTCAGACAACAGGGTTTCACTCCCAGCAGCACAAGCAAGAGCTCCAGCATCTTTGCACAAAGACACTTTCTGGATCCTGGGTGCTGCACACCCTGGGAGCAGATGACAGCCAGCCTGGGCATGAGGGGTCTGTGCTCCTTGTTGCAGCTGAACATGATGTCCAGCTCGAGGGCTGAGAGAAACCCACCTTTGACACTCTTCTGGAACAAAGAGCCCCAGGACATGTCACCAGGAAATCCTCTTTCTCACCAGCAACCTTTTGCAGAGCCCCCCGGCACCTCTGCACAGAGGGAGGGGACGCAGCAGGGCACTGAGGATGTAATGGCCAAACTATGGTGGGACCAAATCATCCCTGCCACCTCCTCCTCTTCCCCGATGCCCCTGCACTCAGTGGCAGGGGTTATCCAACCCCAAACCCTGTGCTGCTGAAACACCCGCCGAGCTCTGAGTTACGGGCAGCTCTCAGGAATGCTTTGAAGTGGCTCAAAGCAGAAGAAAAAGCACAAACAAGAGGGCGAGACCAGAAGGTGCCATCTCCAGAGGTGGTGGGGAACAGAGGATGTTCCTGCAGGTAAATCCTCATCCAGGGGTGCTCTCAGCACATCCATGGCCGGAGCCCTGCGGGTCTGGTACAGACCAACCATGGGAGCAGCTTTCTCTGGCCACAGTTTCACTCCACCCTGGCTTGAGTGTTTCCTCTCATCCCTGTGGTTTCCCTCCCAGCACCGATGCCCAGCAGCCAGCTGGGAACGCCCAGGAGAAGAGGCCTCAGGCCTCCCAGGGCTGCCATGCCACAGAAGGGTGAGCTGTACCCTGCCGGGCAGGAGCAGGGAGACCCACCATTGGGCTGCAGAACACCAGGTCTGCCCATTTTGGCACAGACGCTTCTCTCTTTGATCCTGGTCATCCTGCTTGTGCACGCAGAGACCCAGGGTGACGCCACGCTGCCCGTCCCCTCTCCCTGCAAACACAGGCACAGTCATCCCAGAAGCAGCTCACAGCAACATCACTCCCTGACGGCTCGACATACCCAGGAGCAACTTTAGGAACCACTCAGACATGCCCCCATTAGCCGGCATTTGCAGGGAAGCTGGGGAATTAAATGGAGTTATTCATTCCTCCGTAAACCATCCTCCATTCTCCCCCCACCCGAATCCCCCCACGCACGGCCAGCGAGGTGAAGCACACACCGGGCTCCCCAAGCCACCAGCTCCAGCTTTGAGCAAGGAATGGCCACGGGACACGCAAGCAGCTCCTGGCCAGCCAGGCAGGCGGGATGGGAGGGCAAAAGCCAGGGGAAGATACTTTGGCAAGCAGGGAAAGCTCAACCCCAAAACACACACACACACACACACACACACACAGACTCAGGAGCCAACCTTCAGAGCCGAAACGTGTCTCCATGCCAAGAGCTGGGCTATTTTCCTCCCTCTCCCCGGCTCGCAGCTCTGAGCTAACAGGCTCAGCATTCATCCCCCCGCGCCCAGCAGCACATGGGAGAGGAGGGGGGGAAAGAGGGGAAGGGAGAGAGAGACTCAAATGAAATCCAGACCCAGAAAGCAGTTTCTTTCCCCCCCCACTTCTGCTTCCCCCCTCGCTCCCCCCTCCAACCCGGCTTCTGCTGGAACCACCTTCTGTCTAGAGGGCTCAGGAGGATGGGAAAAAAAAAAAAAAAAAAAAAAAAACGCAGAAAGGAAGCGTTGTAAAAAAATAAATAAATAAAGGAATCGGCTGAAATCCACCCGGAGCGTGGCAGTTTCTCTTCTTAAAGTGCAGAAGCTCCTGCAAAGGTAGGAGTGCAGAGGCAGAATATAACGTATTAAAAGATCAATACCCTACCTGAAATCCGGTCCTTCTCCATTACTACAGGATATATTTAGCATCCGCGTGTCACAGCCGTCCCTTTTTTCGGTGGTGTCCCCTTCTTTCCCCCACTCTCCCTCCCTCCTTGCCTTGCCTCCTCCTCCTCTTCCAAAAAAAGCTCTTTGTCTGGTCTAATTTCTTCAATCTGTTGCAATCATGAATGCATTCAAATTACCACATTTCCATGTGCTGATCATATGTTTGTGCTCCAAAATGAAGTAGCTTTGTCTCTTTGAAATAAGGAAGAGTAAGGGAGGAAGAGAAAGGAGAAAGAAAAAGCAAAAAGGGGGTGCATGACCCGAAAAACCTCGTAACTCCCCGAAATACTCCACCAGGCGCAGGAAAACTGGAAATCCCGAGTCCTCTGTTAAACAGTCTTAAAGCTACAGCACGCGAGTGTCCAGGGGAACGCTCCAGCCTCCACAGCTCCCTCTTAATATCCACCAGGAGATGCTTAAGGAACTTGGCTCCTCGCAATAACAGAGCGAACAACTCATCCAGCTTCTCAAATCTCGCTTCCCCAGACTTATTTTCCTGCTATTTCCTCTATCCCCTCCTCCTTCCTTGGCTCCAGCATTTTAAAAGAGCACAGATCCTGCGCGTTCCCCCACCCTGCCGGGTCTGAAGTTTCGATTCATGCATAAACTATTCGGCTGATGAAGGCTGACTTCATTCCCAGCACAGCATCATGGGCTGCTGCTGCTGCTGCTGCTGCTGCTGCTGCAACCAGGCAGGACCTGAGCACCGCAGACCCACCGGAGAGCTTTGCCCCCAGCCCTGGCACCGAGCCCCCCCCTTCCTCCCCTTTGCAGGGCGGCGATAACAGGAGGATTTCTGCTGACACGGAAAATGAAAGTCTCTGCCCCGGGGCAGAAGTCCTTGATCTTCTCCTCAGTCCTCCGGAGGAGCAAAGGTGGGATTGGAGAGCAATTTTCCTTCCTTCCCTGCAATGCCCAGATGCAGGGGGTGTGGAGCAGCCCTACGGAGCCCGTCAACAGACCCTCCCCATCCCTGGCCGGGATGGAGGGATGCGCGGCTGCAGCGATGGGCTGGCCCCACTTGGAAACTTCTTCCACTTGGCCAGTAGCCACCGCGGGCAGCGGGGACACCGAGGGTAGCACCTCTGTCGAGGTGGCACAGCGCTGCCCAAACTGCCCCACACGACCCCCCCCCAGTGTCATCCACTGCCAATGACGGAGCCCGAGTCACCCAGCCAGATGTGAGGGCACAGCTTCTGTCCCCAGAGCTGGCAAACAAGCCATCCCTGAGGCTGGGACGGCAGATGCTGGCAGGGATGGCAGATGCTGGCAGGGATGGCAGATGCTGGCAGGGATGGCACGGCTGCTACGCGAGCCAGGCGCGCTGGCAGCACCCTCGTGTGCTCAGCACTGTACACGTGACACTTTTTGTCCCAAAATGCTCACAGTCCACATGGAAAATCACAAATGCAATACCTGTGACAAAGGCTGTCGCCTTTCCCCATAGCGTGGGCAGAAGGATAATTTCATTCCGAGCTGGATAAAGAAACTTCCAAGGACAGACCCCTGGTGCTGCCAGGACCTTTGGATGGTCCAGACCTACCTTGCATCACTTTTCAGTATGAAAAGCCCCAGAAAACTTGCACGTTTCCCCATGTAGGAGTTGATGGAGAGTCACTGTCACCAAAGCAGAGGGAGAAACACAGCTAACACCAGGCGGTGGGGTCAGGCCCAGGACCCCCATGCAATCACAGAATTGTCAGAGTTGGAAGGGACCTCTAGAGATCCTCCAGTCCAACTCCCCTGCTAAAGCAGGGTTGCCCAGAGCACATCACTCAGGACGGCATCCAGGTGGGGCTTGAAGATCTCCAGAGAAGGGCACTCCACACCCTCCCTGGGCAGCCTCTGCCAGGCCTCTCCCACCCCCACCCCAAAACAACTTCCTCCTCC
>BJBW01015768.1:7745-21925 GCA_004320125.1 Scolopax mira
GGGGGCAAGAGGATGGGGCCAGACTCTTCCCAGTGGTGTCCTGGGGCAAGACAAGAGGTAATGGGCACAAACTGGGACATGGGAAATTCCATCTCAACATGAGGAAGAACTTCTTTCCTGTGAGGGTGGCAGAGCCCTGGAAGAAGCTGCCCAGAGAGGGTGTGGAGTCTTCTTCTCTGGAGACATTGAGAACCCACCTGGACATGTTCCTGTGGGACCTGCTCTGGGTGACCCTGGCAGGAGGATGCTCTCCAAAGGCCCCTTCCAACCCCTGCGATTCTGGGATTTTTTTTTTTCATACATGTTTGAATTGTGATTATTGATTTTTTTCAGGCTGGCCTTCAAAGCTCCCACTAACCCAGTATTTGCTGTATTTCAAGCCCAGTAGAAGTGTTCATCCTCGTGGGTTTTTCAGGGACAGAGCATCCACATCCTTTAATGACTCTCCCGGAGATCGCATGAACGGCTTCTCCCTGGTGAGGTTTTCTGCTCCCAGTGCACGTCCCTCTGCTCCCCGCGAACAGGAAGGACTTCACTGGAGATCTGACTTGGCAGGAGCCTTTCGAGACTGTCTGGTGGTTTTGTTTCACCAAAAAAAAAAAAGCCCTCCCTGGTGGAGTTCGGCTTCAAGCTGCCACTGGTTCCGCTCGGAAGCGGAGCTCCCGACTCCCCGCAGCGTTTCCAGGAGCCCCCCCTCACCAGCCGGGTGCTTTGGGGGGGGGGCTGGTGCCCCTGCATCCAGCAAAGCATCCCTCTGGGATATGGGCAGTGCAGGGCAGCTGGGGATGAGCTCCAGGAAAACTTGGACTCCTGCCCTTCCCCAAATCTGTCCTTAAAAGACCAGGAAAAAAAGGGTTCTGTAAGAGTCGGAGTTTATTCCCCCCCCCATTCTCTGCTGCCAGTTGATGCATCAGCTTTGCCTTCAGCAGCAGCTGCTCTGAAGTGCCTCACAGGGACGTTTTCTTGGGAGGTTTCTGTTCAGGATTTTCTCATTGAGGGCTCTTTTTATTTCTTTTATTTTATTTTTTAATTTTCTGCTCGGTTATAGATTGAAGCCTGGGGTAAGCAACGGGACCTGAGCCTCTTAAGTGTCTCATTGCTCTTTGGAAAACAGTGAGCTTTAGTGCTTTAGCTTTATTGAAAAATCTGAATTGACCAACTGAGGTGTGATTCGTCGGGTCTTTCATCTTGACAGAATTAACCGGGTACTTGTCACTGTTGGTTCTCCCTCTGCAGGGCTGTGTTAGAGCCTCCGCTTACAAATTCCACTCCAGGAGGGTTTTGGCAGAGTTTTCTGTTCTCCTTTAAGAAGGCATCCTGTAGTTTGTATGAAAATTACGACTTGTATTAATATTTTAGTTTTTGTTTTGGTGGCAAATGCAGTCATTTAGATGCAACTCTTAAGTGGACTTGAAAAGACACCGTCTCAGGCAGTAGCTTTTACCTTTTTTCCTTAATTACATGAAGTTTGCCTTGAGCTGTTGACTGGGGCTGGCTTAAATCAGGGGATGAAATTGTCTTTAGCTCCCTCTCCTGGGTAGTTATGGTGTTTGCCCCCCCCCCACCTCGTCATGGTGCTACTTTTGCAAACTTGAGATCTATTTTGGAAGCCTTTCTAAGCACGGCTGCTCCGGGTGGAAGCGGTGAGGAGCAGGGCATCGGGGCACAGCCTTGGGAAATGCATGGGTTTTAAAAAACAAAACAAACCCAAACCAAACCCAAACCAAAAATACCCACCGTGATGCTGAGTTTCCTGCTGTGACAGAGTTAGAGCTGCATTTCTCAGGCTTTGCTGCTGGTGGAGGTGGGGCTGCATGTTCTTACAGGGGTGAGACGAGGAGTTTGGGGTTCCTTCCCATCTCCCGAATTCCTCTGCTCCAGAGGGATGGTTTGGTGGGAGCTGTTTGTTCCCAGGCAGTGGTGGGTTGTGGAAGGGAAGGCTCTGGGGAGTCCCAGCCTCTCTGCATCCCCTCTGAGTCACCCATCCCTACAAAGATGTTTCCAGAGAAGGTGTTAAGGGGACCTTTTCAGGGTCAGAAGTGTCTTAACATCCTTTCCTGGATTTCTTCGGCAGCCACATGGCAGGTGAAATCCTGGGGCTGCCTTTATGCTTTATGAATAACACAGCATTTTAGTTTTAATTTTTTATTATTATTATTATTTGCAGATTGAGAAAATCATGAGTTCCATTGGCGAAGGCATCGACTTTTCTCAGGAGCAGCAGAGGATCTCAGGTACTGTACCCAGCGCGTGTGTGTCTGTCTGTCTGTCTGTCCAAAAAGAAAGGTGCTGGCTCCTGCAGAGCTCTTTAACCTGCTGAGGCTCCCAGAGGGGAAAGGAAAAGGCTCTGGCACAGGAGGAGCAGCCTTTGGCTTCACAGGGTAACGCTCGGTACCAACAATCTTAATTCAATACTCCCCCAGGTGAATTAATTTAATTTTATATAATGCTGCTGTCCTTCCCTCCCAGCAGGCTTTTTGGGGAATGGGGCTGGGTGAAGAGAGTTGCATCTGCGACCCCCATGGCGGTGGGAAAGGTGGGGGGACTTGTTGATTATTATTAATGTTGATTAATACTCACCCCGTGACAGCAGTGGGTGGGTGCAGGGGGTCTTGTTTCTTGTTGAAACTGCCTTTTCGTAAATATTGGGGCTTAGCCTTACCATTTAGGATATGGCAATTTTTTGAGAGGCTGTTTGGCATCCTTGAATAGCTTTAAACAAAGATTTTTTGCTGAGAATTGTGGCGGTTTTATTTTGGTGCCTTCTCATACATGGAGTGACTGGTTATAGCCCTTCCCTTTTGGCAGAGATGGGAGTTGCTGGTTCGTGTGAGGGCTCTGGGCGCTGCTTCTGCTCTTCTGCAAGGAAAACTTCTTTGCTCTTGGGCAGTAAAACCAGCTCCAGGGGGGCTGGCTCCCCCTCCCCTGCTCGCACAGCCCCATAACCACTGTGTTCTCATACTTAAAACCTCACAACTCAGTGTGAAGGAGGAAGATCAGGTTTTCTGCACATACAAAATAAAATTAATTTGGAGCTGAAAGATGGTGTCAGGACTCCAGCCAGTATCCCAGGGATATGAACTTCCACTGGCTCCTGCCATTATTGTTGTTCTGGCTGTAGCCTCTGAGAAAATCTCACTGGTCCTCTGCAGTTCTCTCCTGTCTCTCAGAATGTTTGTCTCGAGTTTCTCTTCTTCTCTGGTGGGGAGAAACAAAATTTTCTTTAAGCATTCGATCTGAAACAGAGCCGCTATGGATTTGTCTTCTGGCTGCTCTCACAACTCCCACAACAATCTTGCTTTTGTTTCAAGTCGCTAATGCAGGAGCAAGATGCTCTTTTTTTTCATGGCTTTTCTTTTTTTCATTATTTAAGTGTGGGTCTGTCCCTTTGGAAATGAGCAGAACCTTTTATAACCCTCTGTGTTCTCATATTTTGTTCTTTAAAGCTCTCAAAATCCTTTCAGCCCTGGGAGGATGGGGTAGGAATTTTGTATTTGGAGTTTTACATCGGGGGGACTGTGGCCAAGATCTCAAATATCCATATGGGGTCTAGTGGTGGAACAGGTCCAGCAGAGGGCTACGAAGATGATCCAAGGGATGGAGCATCTCTCTGATGAAGACAGGCTGAGAGAGATTGGGGTGTTCAGCCTGGAGAAGAGAAGGCTCCAGGGGGACCTTAGAGCAGCCTTCCAGTACCTGAAAGGGGCTACAGGAGAGATGGAGAGGGACACTGTCAGGAAGACTAGCAATAAGACAAGATGTAATGGTTTTAAATTTAAAGATGGGAGATTTAATTTAGATACTAGAAAGAATTTCTTTGGTGTGAGGGTGGTGAGAGCCTGGCCCAGGTTGCCCCGAGAAGCTGTGGCTGCCCCATCCCTGGAGGGGTTCAAGGGCAGGTTGGAGGGGGCTTGGAGCAACCTGGTGTGGTGGGAGGTGTCCCTGCCCAGGGCAGGGGGGTTGGAACTGGATGATCTTCCAACTCTAACCATTCCCTGATTGTATATTATCTCCACAGCAAATTCACCCATCCCACCTGCAGGTTCACTGCCAGGTGTGTTTGGAAATAAAGCTGGAAATGAAACCATCACAGAGGGGCTGGTTTTGCTCTGGGAACTGTGGGTTCAGAGGTGGTGCCCGGCTGCTGGAGGGGTTGGTGTACATCAGGCTGTGTGAGGAGGTCTCATTTGGAGGATGTTTGTGTTTCACAGCTTAAGGGATGTTTCTTGGGGACCAGGAACACCTTAGCAAAGCCTTCGTGGGGCGAAGGGTCCAGCTCGGGCAGTTTGTCTTAACTGGAGCTTAAAAACCTGTCTGAACAGGTTTTAATGTGGTTGTGACAAAATAAGGCATAGAGCAGCCTCTGCCACCCAGCCTCTAAACCAAACCATCCCAAGTAGCTGCAGCGATTTTTCCAGCAAGACCAGCCCATAGAATGTTTCTTGCCAGAATATTTTAACATTTCTCCTCCAACTTTTCCACCTGTAAACCCCTAGATGCTCTATCGCTTCAAATCAAATCAAAATCATCACAATTTCTTTTTTCTGCATATTTTGCCTACATACCTCTGTGACCTTGAAGGATGTAGTTTTATTAATTTTATAGTAAAACTTTATAAATAGCATGAGATGGTTTAGTTGTGTGGTTTTTTTCTTTGCTTTTTGTAATTTCCATAAAAACAAGGTGAAGAGGAAGGAATGTAATGTCATTTAGTGCATTGATTTTCCTCCAGGAGAGCAGTGTCCTCCTCCAGCCATGGTTGCAGCTATTAGAACTCTTATCTCCGCAATGCAGCATCAGAGCCACGGGAGATGATCCTGGGTTAAAACACTGGCATTTCTGTAAATGCTGTCAGTAGAGGTGGCTGGGACGTGGGGAACAGCCAACCCCGGGCCAAGTTTGTGCTCAGGATCCGGACTGGAGCTGTGGAAAGAACCAAGGCTCAGTTAAAAATCCTCCTCTGCTGCTTCTGCAGCGACCCCTTGGTTCTGCAGGATCCTTTTTTCGTTTTATCAGGTTTTTTCCTATATTTTTTGTGCCTTATTTGGAGGAAAGTAGATGTGAAGGGGAGGTGGAACTAACAGAGGAAGGAGCCTTTGATAGCGGTGCAAATAGGATGAAAACGGAGCGATAGAATGAGGGGGAAGGGTTTTAAATTGAAAGAGGGGAGATTTAGTTTAGATACCAGAAAGAACTTTGGGGTGAGGGTGGTGAGAGCCTGGCCCAGGTTGTCCAGAGAAGCTGTGGCTGCCCCATCCCTGGAGGGGCTCAAGGGCAGGTTGGAGGGTGGGAGGTGTCCCTGCCCAGGGCAGGGGGCTTGGGACTCGATGATCTTTAGGGTCCCTTCCAACCCCAAATCATTCTGTGATTCTATGATTCAGATGTCCCTAGATGTGCCTCCGTGCTGTTTGCAGAGCAGGGAAATAACCTACCACTGTCTCAAGGTGTCCACGTTTCTGAGCTGCTCAGGAGGTTGATTTAAATTCTTCTTTTCCCGGGATTCAACTTCGCTCTGGAAAGCAGCAGTTTAAGGGACCTCTCCTCCCACTGCTGCTGGGTCCTCAGGAGCCCCGTCCTTGGCCATCAAAGGAGGAGATAATTGTTGGGCTTCAGTGGTGTCTTTGGAAAGGAAGGTGTGTGTAGTGAGAGACAGCACACAGGGCTTGATTAAACAGATGCCAGTGAACTCTGTCTGGGGACCAAAGGTGCCTCAATATCACGTACTGCTCAAGGGTTTTAGAAAATTCACATCTTGGAATTATTGTTATAAGAAACACTTTCTTCTAGGGGGACCAGTTCAGCTGTGGCAGTGCTGTCCCCTGGGATGCTCCCTGGGTGACCAAGTGCCACCATCCTGATAGCCAGGGACATTCCTGCCTGTTTGGGGACATGACCTTCTCCTGATGCCTCTTGTATTCCTATGCGGGGGGAGGATCTTCTGCTGGGGCATGGCCATGCTGGGAGTGGGACTGGGATGATGCCAGCTGAGGATCAGCACGGGTGTCGTGGTGGCTGTGCTCTTTGGACATGGTTCATCTGCCACGTGCCTCAATGTGGGTGATGCTGGGCTTTTTCCGAGCGTTCCTTTAGGTATCGATATCCCCCAAACTGTTTGCAGGCCAGGAGTGGGAATTCCCTTCTCTGCCTCTAAATCAGGAGCAAAGACAAAAGCAGAACTCGAGCTGGTTTCCTTTCCTGCAGCGGGATGGAGGATGCTGAGAGCTGCCTCCACCAGGGGTTTTGTCCTTTTAAATCCTTCTCCTCCAAACTGCAACATCTGAAAGGCACCAGGTGGGCAGTGGCTCCTCCTGATGAGATGCTAATGGGCAGCCAACCACAGGGCTGGGGCTTGCCATAATAAAGCTTATCTCAGATCCATTTGTCACTTGGGTTTTTGCTCTGGGGAGGAGGAATCCACCCTTCCTTCCTAGTGGGAGTTTAACCTGTGCCTGTCCTGGGCTCTAGGTACTGTTTAAGGCTTAGGTTTTTTGGGGGTCAAATCCCTTTTGCAGAGGGATGTGAGACAGAGTGTGGGGTTTTGCTCTGATGAGATGACAAGTGTTTATCCTCCTGCTTTGTGACGAGCCCTCCCCTCCCCGAGCCGGTCGGTGGCTGTAGCGGTGTGTGATGGATCGATACCATTAGTGAAGAGGGCTGACATGGAGGGGAGAGGAGGAGGAGGAGGAGCCAGCCCTTCAGCAAAAGCTGCTCTTGTGCAGGGAGTTTTCAGCAAAATGGACACTCATCCCTGGGAGCTGGTGCCCCTGGAGCTGCCTTGTCCTTCAGCCTGGTGTTTTCCCATGGGATGTGCTACCTTACGCTCCGATTGGGATCTCATCAGCTCCCAGACACATTCCCTGTCCCTCCTTCCTCTCCTATAAGCGCAGGAGCCAGAGGGGGGGGCAGAGCTTTCCCACCCCCTCACTGCGAGGACAAAGGCTGCCCTGGGCTGCGGGAACCCTTATATTTTTGTTTTCTAGCAGTGTTTTAGCTTTTGCTCCTCCAGACTTTGCCAGGGCTGTTTTAACGCTTCACGTCGTACCAGAGGGAGCAGCAGGGGACTTTCCAAATGCTCTCACATCCTCAAAAATGGGTGGGCTTTGAGGATCTTGGTGCTCCTGACTGGTTTGTTGTCTGGAATTGCTAATTTGGAAAGATAAAATGCCTTGCTCAGCGTTTACTGCTGAGATGACTATTATTGGAGCCTTGTTTATACAAGCAGTGATTACACGCAGCTGACTTGTGTCTTGGGAGAGCAGGGACCCTTGGAGTCAGGCTGGAACAAACCCGGGCACCAAGACACCTGGTTTTGGGTCCTGTTGTGCCCTAGATTTCCCCTACAAACCTGGGCAAATAGCTGCTTTCTGAACCATCGAGCTTTCCTCCATGAAAACAGGTTAAGACAAAACTTGTGTGTCCTACCACAGTGTGATGGATGAGCACATTAAACTTCAGAGGCCCCTGGATGATAAAGTAATTAGATAAATCCTGGCATCTTTGTAGAATTTGGAGCTAGAATCTGTTTCTTGGCCAGCAAGTTCGACCCTCTCATTTCCTGGAAGAGCTTGTAATAAAATCCTCCAAATGTATTTGGAAGGAAGGGAGGAAAGGAGAGGTCTGTCACTGGTCTGTGTTGGTAGGTGCTTTTTGGAGGTTGAGGAATCAAGGAATCTCTTGATTCCACCTGGCTTTGTTTTAAAATGAGGGTTCCTTTGCCTGGGAAAGAGACATTTGTATTCAGCCTGTGCCTCTCTGCATGTGTGTGTTGCAGTGACACGTTCCTTTAGCTCCAGCAACCCACTTGGGAGCATCTCACCCTTCCAGGGGTAGCTCAGAGGGGTCAGGTTTGGCATCAGAAACTCAGCCCCACTGATCTTTTTGTCCAGCGTGACCCAGATACTTATTTCCTCCTCCAAACAGACTCAAACTTTGCACTAAAGGTCATTATTGAAACCATAACTTGAGAAAGGACCTCTCTGAACCCTGCTCCCCTCTCCTTTTCCTGTTTTCCTTGAAGCACCTTGTCTTACTGGGAGAATATCTTGCAAGAGGAACTGAACAGCTTGGCTTGCTTTTTTTTTTTTTCAACTTTCAAATAGTCTGATTATTTCTGACTCTGACTGTTTCCCCTCTGCCATCTGCAGACCTTTTAAAGGTGGGATTCCGAAAGGGTGGAGCATAAGGAGGATGGAGCTGAGAATTGGGAGTTTGTTTTAATCACAAATTGAGGCCGGGTTCTTGCTGGGGGGCACAGGGATTGGGATTTGCTCCTGTGTCATCCTCGTAACGTGCAAATATTCAGTGTATTTTGGACTTCCTTATTTTCGGTCTGGGGTGTTTGGGGGCATCCGTTGTCTTTTCTTTTTATAATAAAACCCTCCATTCCCCTCGCTGCAATACACACACCCACCTTTGTTTTGTCTTGATTTTGAGTGGTTTTAAAACCAGAAAACCCGCACTTGGCGTCTCTGCAGGTTTCCCCTTTAAAAGCAGAAATACATTTACGAGTGCACTGAAGGCTGAGTAGAGTAAATGATTTTTTTAAAATTGAAATTGAGGAGCTCAGAGGAAGGAACTGCTGCGGTCTCATTCCACCTGCCCATAGCCCGGCTGTAGCAGGCAGCGAGCAGCCTCCTCCTCACCTCTCTCTCTCAATAAATTAATTCTGAGCCAGCCCCAAATCACTCAGAACTGCCAAAGCAGACCTGGAGCATCTTTTTTTTTTTTTTTTTTTTTTCTCCCCTTTTGAGCCGGGTAGTTCCATCATGGAGTAAATATTGAGAAGTCAGTAATTACCACCGGAGAGTCCTAAAGCCGCCGTCTCCCTCCCCTCTCCCGCAGCCTCCGCCGTGCGGATGGAGGAGCTGGGAGGGGTAAGAGGATGAGGAGGAGAAGGGAGGGACAGGCGAGGGAGAGCTGGAGACAGGGCTGCCAGCGACACGGTGAGCCTGGAGCTCCCTGCCTTCAGACAAAGCCCGGCACGGCCCCGGGATGGCTCGGTGAGGGGACGCGGCTGCTGGCGGAGCAGGGAAGGATGGAGAAGGGAAGGATGGAGACCCCCCCGGGACGAGCGCGGGAGCTTGTTGCATAAATTCCAGGTTTAGCTGCTGCCCTTCATCGGGGGCTGCCGTAAGGGAGGGAGACGGAGCCCTTTTGTGCTCTCTGTGTCGCTGCGGCGAGCGCTGGGAGGACTGGGCAGCTCTGGGTTCCGCTCGCCCGGCAGAGGAGCTCTCCTGTGGACCAGAGCGGCCGGATCCCTTACCCGAAATTCGTGGAATTTCCAGCGTGAGCTCTGCCTTGTGCAGCCATTGCAGGGGCGGGGGTGGGAAGGATGGCTTGGAAGGTGCCAAACAGCTTCAGCTGACCTGAAGGTTCAAAAAAAAGCCAACCTGGTTTTCCCGATCGTCTTTTTATTTGCACCCTTGAAGCAGATGTGCTGAGAAGCCCGAAAAATGCTGCCTGTCTCGCATAGCAAAGTCCCTGATGGAAAGGAGCTCTCTGAACTTTTTTTGGGGGGGCATATTTTGGGTGTGGAGCTTTTCTAGAGGAGAGTAATAAGTCACTGGACTGTCTTCCCAGGGCTGAGGGAAGGGAGAGCTTTTCTGCACGCCTTCCGTAGGGTGTCGGGAAGAATCTTATTTATCAAAGGAGGCTGCGAGGAGGTGCCAGGGCATGTCTCGGACTTGAGCTGCTGCAGGAAGAGCAGAGAGCGTGCTTGCTTTGGGGTTCTTTTTGTTTTGCCGTGGCTTGAAGGCGAGGAACTGAAATGCCTCCCCCCGAGCTGCTCCCCCCCTGAGCCCAGGGGCTGGGATGCAGCGGCTGAAGAAGATGAAGGGCGGGCAAACGCCAGCCTGTACCCAGCACCTGGCAGGACCAAACGTGGGTGAAAACCGTATCAATTCCTCTGTCTCCTTTGCTGTCAGCCCCTGCAGGGGTGTAGTTGGTCTCCGGTGCAGCCAGCCTGCTCCCAGCAGCGCGCCGCGATGCCAGGCGTCCGGATAGGCGGTAAAATGACAGTGCCAGGACTCTCGTGCTCAGGGTCACTCACACCTCGGCTCCTCCTGACACCCTAACGGGGAGAAAAAAAAGCCCTTACCATGGTTTGCCTCTTTCAGGACTGCTGGGGGAAAAAAAGTATAAGCCCTTCTTTCCTTCTGCTGCAGTTCGTGTGCTTTCTTTGTCTTGCATGTCTTCCTGCGGACGGCTGCTCTGGCCTGGCTTCTGCTGCTTTCCTGACCCTCCGTCGTGTCTGGTTTGTGTCTGGGCTGCATGAAGATGTGTTTTCTCTTTAGCTGCTTTGTGCCTCCGACGCGCCCGGCCCCCTCCGCCGTTCGCCCCCGCAGGGTCGTGCACCCGACGTGTCCCGGAGCAGAGGACCCACGCAGCTCCCCGCGCTTGTGAGCGGCTCCGCCACCCATCCCTCGCACCCAGGGCCGGCTGGGAATGCCTCAGGGAAGGGGAGGGGGGGGAAGAGTTCGCTGCCCTCCTCCCGCCCCCTCCGGACGAGCCAAGGAGAGGATCCACATCCCCAAACACGGGGCTGGGCTTGGTGTGTTTGCCTGGCCAGAAGCTGCCCCGTGCCCTGCGCGTGGTGCACGAGACGCCGTGGTCCCAGGAGCACCACCAAACAGTTGGCCCGGGGCGAGGTGTTCCTTTTGCTGAGTGTTAACTGGGATTACAAATTAAAACCCCCGGAGCCCGCCGAGGCGCTGGAAGCTCGTTGTCCATGGTCTGTGCGCAGCGGAGGAATTGTCTGCCGGCTGATTTGTTGTACTCTGGGCATAATTATTATTATTTTTTTTTTATTATTATAATTTTTTTGGAGTTTCTTTATGGTAATGACTATGATGTGGCAATGCCATCTGTCTTCCTCAGAGTGCCGCTGCTACCGCCTTAACGGTTTCTCCCTTTTCAAGCGTCTGCCGATCCCTCTCTCGGCAGGTTCGCGGCTGCTGGAGCAGAGCGTCGGGGAGTGGCTGGAGTCCATCGGCCTGCAGCAGTACGAGAGCAAGCTGCTTCTCAACGGCTTCGATGACATCCGCTTCCTGGTAAGTCGTTGGGTTCCTTTTGTTTTGACCCAACAAATGTCTCAGCCAAACCTCGTCTCCTTCCCGATACCCCGTGGCACCCCCCCCCCCGGGCTGTCAGCTCAGCACAACCCTCCTGGTGGGGAGGGGAGGGGTGGGGGGGGAGTAGAAAATCAGACAAAAGGAAGAAATGAGGGTTGCGTTGGGTCAGGGTCAATCATTCTTCACGTTTAATTCGGGTGTTGTAGTCTTTTCGTTATAATTTTGATATAAATTTTTATTTACTGTGCCCTCTAAGTCTTTGCCGTCCACTTGACTCCAGAAATGGGGACTGAATTCGTTAATGTTTTGGGGAAATCATTGAACAGTTTGGGGTTTGGACTGGGAAGGAGGTGATGGACCTCTTCTTGGAAGTACCCTCACTCTGAGCGCACAGGCAGGGTGGTGATGGCTGTACCTAATTGCATTGACACTGTTGGCTCTGAAACCTAACGATGACACGATGGTAATGCTTGATGTTGAGCGGTTTTTTTAATAACCAGTGTCTTTAGGCTGCATGGTGTAAAAATCTTGAGAATTTGTATGAAATGATGAACTGCAAGGAGAGAAATTCTTGGCGCTGCAAGAGGGTTTTTCCTGCACTTAAAGGAATGCTTTTTGAGTGTGGACTCCAAAGATGTGGTGAAGGCACCTGAGGGGCAGCTGGAGAGAGGAGGGAAGCCTGGATGGGGTGTGGGTGGGGGGACAAGGCAGTGCAGCGTCGGGGGGGGGGATTGCTTATAAAGACAGGGTGTAATGAAGCTTTTAAAAAATGACCCGGCCAAGAGGATTAATGTCCTTGTGTAAACTGTAAACTGAATGCTGTGAATCCAGCCCTACTCCTGGCCTCCATGGTGGGTGGCTTGTCCCCTTGTGTCCCCTGAGCCTGACAGGGCCAGCGCTCTCCCTCAAGAGCCAGATTTTACTATGGTTTGTGCTTCTCCAGTGGAGGAACTGGTGGTGACAGGGGATGGTTTTGCCACACACCTTCTGCCTCTGCCATCTCCTGTTCCTGGCACCTTCCCTCTTCCCTGGGGAGGATCTGGGGTGAGCTGCCCCTATAGAAGCCCTGGGTACCCCCCACAGCCATACAGGACCAGGGCTCCCACCCCCCCAGAATCCCACCCAGGTGGTCCCAACTCTCTGGTGGATTCCTGGCCAACTGGGACCACTGCATTTAGGCAGGGGCATCCAGCTCCACGTGAGGTTTCAGCATCCCCTGTGCTCTGGACTTCAGGGATGCTCTGGAGATGGTACGAGGAATTTAAATTAAATAATACCCCATAGATCCCTCCTTGGGATCCTCTGCTGGTGGGTCTTTGACCTTCGTGGTATCAGTGGGCTGCTGTCACTTAGCAGATAAAAAAGCCTTTGCTCTGCCTGGCCCTGCCTGACAAGTGCAGTGATAAGGCCTCTCCAGCACAGGAGTTTAATAACGAAGGCAATTAACTTTCCTCTTGTCCCCAGAGAGGGAGGAGCTGGAGGCTCGGAACCAGGAATTTTATTGACTGGGCTGATTTGCAGTAAATAGCAACAAATGATGCAGAATTTTGTCCTTTATAATGTGAAAGCAAAGGCTCCTTCTACATGTCCCATAATGTGATTTTATGGTGTATTTAATACTGTTTTTTTAATACTTTAATACTGGGTTTTCTTCCCCACCCAGTGCTTGGTCACAGCTCCCAGTGTGGGAAATGGGCTTCTGCTGGTTCGGGGAGGTGGGATGCTTCCCTCGCTCAATTTCTGAAAGGTTAAATAATTTCACAAAGATTTCTTCCAAACCCTCTCTGGTTTCCATTTTGCTGCTTATCCCTTTTCCTGGGAAGTTGGCTCTGGCAGCAGTGCCCCAACTGGCCCGGAATCCTTCCACCCTGGGAACTTCAAGCTGATGCAGTCAGCCCAGTAGGAAAGCTGAATTATTAAGAGTCTTCTTCTCTGCTGTGTGACTTGCCTTCAGCTTCTGACGTGGGGAGTAAAACCTTTGGCTACGGTACAAATGAGGAACAAGTAGTTAATTTGCTTTTAATAGCGGTTTTGATGTTCTCAGATGAATTATTAAAGTTGTTGTAAACACTGCAGCTGGGTAGTGCAGGGAGAGGGCCGGGGTGCTCGCAGGGCAGGCTGTCCCTTCCTTTTTTTCTTTTTTTATATAACAATTTCTTTATTAACTGCCACTTCCCATCGCTAAGGAAGAATATTTCAACCTAAGTGGCTTTGTTTTCCTGGAGTTAAATGCTTTCTGTGAAAGGATTAGTCCCTATTAGAGCCTCGTTATGTTGAATATTTCAAGGTCCAAAGAATGCCGGGTAATGGTTTGCAAATTGCCAGATGGGCTATGAGGCTAATTAAGTTGTAGCAGCAAAAATTAAGAAGTTGGGAGTCTTTTGATAGGGAAAAGCTCTTGTTTTCTGTGTAAGATTTCTCTTTGTGGGGTTTTTTTCAGCGCGCTGAGGATGCTCCCTTTGCTGCCAGGGCCCCCGGGGACTCTTTTGCCCGGGAACAAGGAGCTGGTACTTTGGGCAGAGGAGAAAAGCATCAAGAGGGCAAACTCTTTGATTTGTAGTGAACCTATTGCTGTAAAACATAGGCAGCATCCTGGGAGAGATCTTTAACATGCTTACGGGGAGTGCTCAGCCTGCAGGAGATGGGACCTTAAAGCAGGATTAAGAAAACGGGGTGACAAAGAGCGTACCCTGCACCCCCAGGGGGTGAAATCCAGTGTTTGCTGCGACTGGGGCACTCACTGCTCTTCTACACTTAAGAAAAATAGGTGTTTAAAATATACTGTGTGCCCAGTCGGCAGTGCAGAGTCAGGGAGAGCCAAAAACTGCGGGGTGCAGAAGCTTGGATGGTGTTTTTAGTGCTCTTGTACCTGTACTTCAGGAATTCCTCATTTCCTGTGCATTTTCACTTGGCTTCAGTGTGAATTTGCCCCCTGTTATTACCAAAACCCTCACACCCCCCCCAGATATAAGGGAAGTGATTCATGGAAGTGATTTTGAAAATTGCTCTCTAAACATATTGCTCTTCTTAATTAGCTATTAATCTCCAAAGGCAGAAGCACAGGTTGTTTCCAAGGGTCATAGTGCCCTTTCTTCAGGCATCCCGAGGTTC
>BJBW01015772.1:0-16992 GCA_004320125.1 Scolopax mira
CCCCCGCCGTGACGGCCCCCCCCCGGGCCCCCCCCCCCATCCCGCCGCGGGGCCGCCGACCCCCCCCGCCCCGCCCCCCCCCCCCCGGTGAAGGCGGGGGGAGACACGACACGATACAATGGGGGGGGGACACACACGACACGGAGCCTCCCCCCGAGGGGCGGGGCGGGCCCGCCGCATCCGCCGGGCTCCCCTCGGGGAGAGACGCGCTGCCCCTCCCCCTCCCTCCCTCCGCCCTGCCCCTCCCCCTTCTCCCCCCTTCCCCGGGCGCCCCGGTCACTGGTGGGGGGAGGGGCGGCGCGCGGGCCGCGGGGGCGGGGTGAGGTGGGGGGGGGAGGGTGTTTTACCCTTTTCTCACTTTCTATTGCAGGAAGCAGGGGCCGGGGAGCAGTGACGTCACCGGGTCTCCCGGCCCCGCCCCCACCCTTCCCCGGCCCCGGGGCGGGCGGGGGGGGGCGGGGAGGAGGGGTCACCGAGGGGGTTTCCTCGCGGCCTCGGTGGGGGAGGTGGGGTGGGGGGAGGGGAGGGACGGGCGGTGCTGCGCGAGGCACAACAGAGGCTCCTCCACCGCCGCCGTGTCCGTCTCCCCCCGGGTTGGCATCCTGGGTCGCACCCCCTCTCCCCCCCCGGAGTCGGGGTTGTGCGGTGCTCCCCACTATCCCGGGAAGATGCGGGGGGGGCTCCCTCGCCCCCCCGGCCACGGGGGTGGGGGGTGTCTCCTCGGGGGGTCCCGGTACCGCCGCCCCCGCGGGCAAAAGTTGCCGCCGGCGCTGGGAGCGGTGCGCGTCGCGGTCCCCCCTGTCGCCTCCCGGTACCCTCCGCCCGCCCCCCCGGGGGCACCGGCACGGCCGGACACGCACACACGCAGGGATCCGGGGCTGACGCGGAGATCCCGGAGGTTCCTCCCCGCTCGCCCAGCCGACCGGGCTTTCCCCCCGCCGCCCTCCCCGGCCCCGCCGCGCCCCGTCGGGGAAACTCACCGGCGCGCCGCGCATCCTGCCCGCCGCGGTGGGAACTTTTCATGCCGGGCGGCAGCCGGAGCGGCGGCAGCAGCAGAAGCCAGAGCCCCCTCCGCCGCCGCCGCTGGAAGTGGGCGGGGGAGGAAATACGAGGAGGAGGCGCCTCGTCCTCTCCGCCGCGGCGCCCCTTTTTTGGCCCGGGCGGCGGGGTTTTGCCGGTGGGGGCCCGGCCGTGGCGTGGCGTGGCGGCTGGTTTCTCTGCATCAGCTGTGCGTGGGTGTCCGTCCATCCATGCCTCCCCACCCCCCACCCCCCGCAAAAAAAAAAAAGGGGGGGGAGAGGGGCCTGGGTTGGGCTTTGTGGTGCTGAGGAGAAGGTGGTGAGGAGAAGGTGGGGGACTTTGGGGACTTTTGTATTTTAATTTTTGTTTCAAAATCCAAAATCCCAGATAAAGAGGTGTTGGCAGCTTTTCATGGCCACTCAGGTCTTCCATCTTTTTTTTTTTTTTTTTTTTTTTTCCCATTCAGAGCCAGAACCTGATAGCTTTGGCTTTAGCAAATAAACCCAATTAAATATTGCTGTACTTCCGCCTCCCATGCCTGCACTCCCCTGGCAGCTTGGCTGTAAACTCTGGCCACCCTACCTCCTTCCCCAAGAAGTTGAGTGTCCAGACCAGACCCTGCCTTAAAAGAATGTGACCACCACTTCCAGAGACTTTGAGCTTTTCATGGTGCCTTCTTTCAAACCGCATTTAATCACGCGGGGTTTTTGTAAGACAGAAGAGTACTCTCTGGGAGACAGTTGCACCAGGGAGAAACTAAGGCAAGAAGATGCAGAGCAGCTCAGTGTAGAGCCGTGTACAGACAGGAGACCTCTTCTGTCTGAGCTTTTGGCCACAGGCACTGTCTCTGGGCTATTTTACCTCTTGACTCCACTTAAATTATAGCTTGAAAACATTTATGGCTTACAATGGTGGCAGGTTCTCCACTGAGGGTAACCTGTCCTGCCTCCTGCCCGGAGGCAGCAGGAGTGTTGCACTACACAGAGGACAAAAGTCAGTGGACGACCTGCCTTCACCCTGCCTGGCTACTCTGCAACCTGGTGCTTAGGGTGAGAGACTGTATTTATCACAGCATTAGAGATTTCTGAAAAGTCGGACCCTCAAATTGTATCTTCAAGGAGAAATGTTGCACTACTTCTCCAGTTAGACAAGAAAGTGATGATTTATATATTTTTTATTTTGTTTTTGTTAGAGACTGTGTTTGCCTTCCCCCTCTGGTTTTCAGACTTAAGGCTCTGACTTGCTAAAGAGCAGCATTGCTGTTAGGCTGGACACATCGATATGAATGTGACCCTGCAGGTGCCATAAGCTTAAGTTAGCATACCAAGTTGTGAGAAGGTGACAGAAAAACAGGACGTCACAAACCTGAGATCAAGTGACCTCTGAAACTAGGTCTGGACCTCTACTTGTGCTGGTCAGCTGCCCCCAAGAGCCTGTCCCACCGGCCTTTGCAATAAGTGGCATGTAGTTCCTTCCTCTCCTACTCATTGTCAGAAAGCTTCAGGTTGTTGTCACCAGAGTCATCAGGGAGGAAGCATCAGGTGCTGGCCTTTCCTCACAAGATGCCTCAGAAAACAGGACCCGCCACAGTGGCAAGGAAGTCCTAGATCACCCATCTCCTTGCAATGACCTGAATAAGTTCAAAGTAGGAGCTCTGACATGCAGGCTGAAATGACAGTGAACCCCCTGGAGCCATTGCGAAACCGTTCTTCTACTGGAAGTAGTCAAACGGCATCCCACCCAGCAGTGTGAAAACATCCCCCCACATGGATACCCACAGGAATATATTAGGTGCCCTTTCTCTGCAAACAAGCACAGGTGCCTTTACAAGAATAACTCAGTGAGGTGTCAAGGAGTAGACAGGTCCCCAGGGAGGCTTGGGGCACGTCGGATGATGCCAGCTGATCCACTCGTGAACATAAAAACAGCCATCTCAAAGTCAGCTTGGGTCAGAAGACAAAATGCAGAAGTGAAAGTGTGACCCAGTGAGGTTATTCCCACGGCCATCGGGAAAAGCAGCCGAGGAGGCAGCTGTGAGCTGATGACACTCCTCGGTCAGTTCACCTCCTGTGAGCAGAGCTGGGGGCCAAAGAACCCCTCCAGCCCACCTCGGCATTGCTCCAGCACCTCCCCTACCTGCTCCATCAAGGAGCAAATACAGTCCTGAGGGCAGCCTTGGGAAAGCTTGGAAGAGATGGCAACACCAGGCTCTTTCTCCCGGGCAGACTACTTAATCTTTTTTTCCTGTCTGTTTTTGCATCAGCCAAAAAGAAGTGCATTCCCACTCAGTGAAGTACTTTCCCCAAAGTACTGTGGATGATTGCTAGTAGGAGGCACACAGTAATCTTCTCAAAACTGCAAATGAGTGAAATTCTTTAAAAGTTTTCAGCGAGACCTAAAAATGCCACAGCAATAGGCACATTGAAAAAAATCCTTCATGGCAGAATTTAGATAATTTTAAATTTTCACCTAAAAGGAGCCCTACAGGTTGCAGATGCCCTTTAAATAACTGTATGTATATCTGAACAGGCAAGATTATTAAGGCTTTTTTCTTTCTTAAACTCCACTCTATTTTTAGGAGGACACCTATTTTTAAATATCCTCTAGATTTATGCTCAAGCCCCCTACACTCAGAAACTAGTATTCTTAATGGCTCACAGGTATTTTATGTATAAATATATACACATACACACATTAGGCTCTCAAGAAACCATGATACATTAGGTACTTTTAAATAATTCATTGTTAAGCACCCCATGACAAATCTCTAGTTGAACAGTATGTGATTTTGCTAGAATTCTTGATATATATTGAATGTGAAGCGCTGTGGTAAATTCAACTATGCTGAGCATCAAATGTGAAAATTTTATATTGTACATTACATCCTGACATGCAACTAAGAGTCGTTGTTATTAAGGCTTCAGGGAATATTTGAGGGAACTTCTGTAGTTCTGAAAAGGAAGAAAAAAACCCCAAGACTGAGCTCTATAGAACTTGAGATTTTTCTCAGAGAAGGGAAATTCCTTAAGTAGTCTGCGTTGAATTAACATAAAGGTTTCGCTAAAAGAGCCGCTGCCTGTGAGCTGGTGCTCTGAGGCTCCTCGTTGGGTGCTATTCGGATGAAAGTCAGAAGATCTTGGCTTACCTGCCACGAGCCGAGGCTCAGAGCGTTTCCAGGGCTTGCCGCTGCTGCAGCGGGTCTGGAGAGATAGGGCAGCAACTGCTGCTGCGAGGGGAGGTCATTTTCTCTCCTTTTCTCCAGCAGTAGCTGTCACCCCAGATACCCAGAACTTTCCCTTGTCAGCGGTGGCCAGGCGCTTTCCTGGAGGCAGGCGAAGGCGACACCAGGGATCCGGCTGTGTGCCGCTCCCTGCAGCCTGCTGCTCCCAGCAAGGAGATGGTCCTGGTTGGCACATTTTGCATGGCAGAGTCCTGTATGTCCTCCTCTCCTCCCCCTAAAGGGGGACATCCCTTAGTCTGCTAAGTCAGATCAGTTCCTTCTGATGAGAGTTCCCTTTCTGAGAAATGGGCATTATATAGTGGGAACATGTTCCATCGAAGAAGTTTCAGCCAGCCTTACTTTTTACTTACATATATACGCTGCCGTTCTGTAGGGTGGTCACTGATGTGGACCCCTCCAGCCAAGGAAAGGTGCAAATCTGCCCAGCTTCAGGTTAATCAAGTGATATAGGGCGCAATTCACTGACAGAGCTACACCTTTTTTCTACGTATAATTAACCAGACATTTCAATGAACTTCATGATCACTAATACTATATATAGATATTTATACCATATTCATCAATGATATCAGAGCATCTCAGGCAAGAATAACTGTCTTTAAAATGCTATGCTAAAAACTGTTTTGGTGACTATTTGTCCTTCTCCCTCCTTGGAAGAGCTCCAATTGACATGGTGCTCCCCCAGGGGTAATGAGAGAGGAACTTTCCCTACAACAGCTCCTCCAGGGAGGGGAAGCAATTCTCACCCTACCTAAACTACCACCACAGCCTGACATCAGCCTTCTTTCTTCCCAGCACACAAGACCTCACGTCTCTGGTCACAGGACAAGAGATCAGACAGGAGACTGGCCACAGAGCAAAGCACTCGCTGAGGAGAATGCCTTCTAGCAGAGTCCCTTCAAGGTCTCCTTTGGTTCCGCAAGCTCTGGCAGGACTCGTGCTGTGCCCACACCACCCACAGCATCCTCCCTGCAGAGATACACAATGAGGCCAAGAGTGAGAGACTCACCCTCAACACTTCACAGCCTGGCTGCACTCCCTGCCTGGCCAAACCTTCCATGTTGGCATGCTGAGAAGAAAAAAAAAAAAGAAATGAAAATCAGACTGGTTAAACCATGAGGCAGCCCCAGTGGCTGACGTATGCTGTTGCTGACCTGCACTGAAGGAGCAAGCTGGACCACCGTTGTGTGGTGAACATCTTGTACTCAGCACACCATACGCCTAGCAGGGCTTTGTGGGACGTGACATCAAGCCCCTCTGCAAGGGAGATAATTGCCACACAGAATTTGAGACCTGGGTTGGATGATTTGGGAGAAGGTTCTTCTGCAGTACAGAATATGACACCATTGGGGTTATGTTAAAGGGCTGAGCGAGCTCAGACTCCCTTCCTCCTCCCAAGATGGAGCTCACCCAAGGCCCTAAGCAAAGTCTTGTGTCCAAACATGAGGCAAGTTTGAGCTTGGGCCGGAGCTCTGAAGTTAGCGTAGATGTAGAAAAGTGAGTTCCAGAGCTTCTGGCTTTCCACTGAAAACAGCTTCTGTCTTTTCAGAAAGAACTGTTTCTCTGCAGGTCAGCAGCCTCTGTACTTTTACAGCCCTTTTACTCCCTTGCACCCGTGTATTTTCACTCCTAACTGAGCTAGACAGGTTTCTTGTCATCTCTGAACTTTTTCATGAAGTTGTTCATATTTTCCACTGCATCTCCCCTTCACCTCAGCTCACCAGTTCACTCTGATCTTTCTTTCTCAGTAGCTCTAGGTTCTGAACTGTTCATTTAAATACGATGTGGTTTGCCAGCATTTTTTTGCTAAGCCTTTTATTTTAGCTGTTAAAGAAACAGAAGACACATATGCATTTAACACAAGTGCGTCTTGCCAAGATGCTTTCAGTGGTATGCTTTTTATTTAGATTCAACCATAAACATTTTAACATATCTGAATGATTAAAAAGCATTTTGTCGTGTGCCTTCTTCCCCAAGTATTTTTGCCATTCAATGGGACTCCATTTGTGTTTTGTGTTTGCCATGCACATGTATAGGAGATATCTTCTAAATATCACATTCTTAGCACATTAAGTTAGCTTAGCAGTTCTAAGGTTGCAGGGTTGAAAGGAAATAAGTCATCATTATTTTCCCTGGCAATGTTTTCCCTTGCCTCCTTCCCAGTATAGATGGGAATATAAGAAATCCACAGAGAGGAAAAAGAGATATCCCCATTCTATTGAAAAATCTCAAACAAGTTAAAATTTCTTTGATTATTGGACTGTTTACTTTGCCAGGCATTAGGAACAGATCAACAACAAAGCTTCAAGTTCCTTTAGCCCTGTTCCCCCGACTACGAAGTATCATACAAATAATATGCAGAGTATTTGCACTGGTCAAAAGTCAGACATATAGCACTTTTTGAAAGCTGTGCTATTTCTATCATTTAAAGATGTTCAGTCCTCCTAAATGGCTATGAAAATAACTAATAGTATGGTTTTGCTTTGAATGGTTTTGGTGCCTTTCTGTTAATATTTCTGCCATGTAATTTCCCTCTTTGTGGAGTCCCCTGAAATTAATTTCCTCTAGCTGTGGCCAATGATTGTGTTAAATATTTTTACCTTTTTAAACTAAGGCTAACAAGTGTCAGGCTCCAATGCTGAGGAGTGTAGAAAATTTTCAAAACACGCTTTAGCAAACAAATGCAAGTCAAAAACACAGCACTCATAATCTTGCAGCTGTCCCAAAATTTCACAAGGCTGACACTGGAAAAGCCATGGGTCTCATTTTCCAAAATCCTATCACAGCAGCATGACTGCATCCTATACCCATTTTCACACATCGATAAACAATTACCCACGTAGCATACAAGACAGAGGAAAACTAGGCGTAGGAGAGCAACAGTGATATAAATAAAAGAGACCAGGTTCAAGGCTGACTTCTCACAGCAGTAAGGAGAGAAATAGTTTGGGTTTGGCTTTTCACGGCTTGGCCAAAGGCTGCCAGGCAACCCAAAGAGCCATCATCCAGCCCTGTTTCCCACCTGCCCAGGCTCTTGCTGGCCTAACTGGCTTAGAAGCCTCCACTTGGGCTTCTTCAGGTCCAGCTGCACATCGCACCCCTTGTAGAAAGTTGTGCCACGGGCTTGCTGCATCCCAGTCGAAGCCCCTTTTCACCAAGAAGGGTTAAGACATTTCAGACCTGACTACCTTCTACCAAAACACTATAGTGTCTTGAAAGGCAGCATCAAAATGTGGTCTAGGGTGCCACAGGAGGCCTCAGAGCTGTTTGTTGGCTTAAGAAGTGGTACAACAGAAAAAGTACACTTTCTTCAAAGGTGAATCATTCCCCAGCCCTGTCTTTACAGAAAGCCTTTTCTACATCATGGAAATATGACACATATCTTAAGTCAGTCAAACTGTGGAACATCTATACTGATGTAATAAACATGCGTAGATTTGTACAGAGGAGAATCTGACACTGATGCACAATTAAGCTTGCAGACAAGCTCATGGCAACACAAGGAAAAGCAAAAGTTATGACATCGGATCCTCCACTGGCTTAAATTGGCATAGTTTCTCTGAGATACATAAACAATATTATTGCCATAGAAATCCTACAAGAGGAGTGACTGGCCAGCCTGTAATGGCATGCCTGGCATGCACCCACCTCTTGTAAATACCGAGTTCAGAGTTGACAAAAGCCCAGGTCAATGCTTGACCTTAAGAAATCCAGTGTGGAGGCCAGGCCTGCTGAGACAGAGACCCAGCTACACGAGGCAGATGCTGGGCAGATAGGAGAGGAGCTTGCAAAGAGCAGCTTAGCTCCATGAAGGCTTCAGGCATCAGTGTGCCGAGAGGGGGAATAGTATGTAGCACAGCTGTGAATCCCTCTCTAGAGAGGTATTTCCCTTGTGGAGTAATTTTTCCTGTGCCTATCTTCAGGAAAGAATTTGCGTGTCTGCTAAGTCCCACTAATGCCAGTGAGCGCGCTCGCAGAAAGCCACAGCATATTCTTAAGGGTTTTTCGTATCAAGTTTTACGGGCATCACTGAAACATGTCAGTTATCCCCTTGGCTTAGTGGGACCACTCATGCCTAGAGCCCCTGATCATCTTGCTGTAGCCTCAGCAGTAAGCTTCAAATGGAAAAAGAAAGTGAATGTTACTACATCAAAAAGGTTCACTGGGAATTGAAACATAACTGAACCTCTCCTCCCCCCACCGAAAGCTCCATTTTGTGTATCTGATCCCACGAACAGCTTGCACAACGAGGCGCTGAGATCAATGGGGCTAACTAACAAACCACAGGTTGTGCTTTTTGTTGAGTCAGAAGCATTGTCTGCAAATATTCAGGGCCAGTTCCATGCGTGATCTTATTATCAAAACAGTAGTGACATTCTGGTGTAGTGTTTTAGAGATCCTTTTCTAGTAAAAAACACAACTGTGCATTACTTTTGTTGTCTCTTAAATAGGAATACACAAAGCTGTAAAAACCCTTCTAATTATGTTTAAAAACTAGTCACATTAAAACCAAAGCTGGTGCCAAGAACATTTTAATCACACAAACCAAGAGATGCAGAAACACTTCACTGTTATGGATTGTAGAATGAAGTAAGCATGGAAATTTAGTATGGTTTATGTAGGCCAAACTCATAGTACACACCTTTGCATCTCCCCTTTTTCCTACAAGTTGCCTATAAATTTGATGTTTTTTTAAAAATTGCCTTTCTGTTTACATACCTTTTAATTATTTGTTCATTTCCTCCTCCCATTCCCAGAGCCCATCTTGCTGTTGTGTGTTTTGTCTTTTTATCTAGTTGTTCCCCACATCATTAGTTCTTTCCCAACTTCAAAGCACCTTTTCTCTACCTAGGATGCATGAGGAGACATATGTTCAACCTTATTTTCCTTAATCTGGATGTATCTTTTTGAGAAGCTGCAGGTTAGGAAAGGAAGGACTGAAGCTTCCTTCCCTTACTTCTCTATCATCCTCCCCTTTGGCTGACCATTTGGTGTGTACCTCTTAAGCAGCTCCCAAAGCACAGAAAGGGTATGGAGGTACAAATGACTCTTCCTTGTTTCAAAATTTGGGACCCTCTGCTCAGTCCTGTTACAGCCAAGACCAAAACCATTCCTTGATATTGTGGAGTTGACTGGATGCAGTGACAAAAATTAAACAAAACCTGATTCTGGAAGTCTACTGCAGAAATACCATCAACTGTGGAGTCCCAGTCCTCTTAACCTGAAAAACACAAGTGTGTTGGTCTGAATGATAAGAATGAGTACAACCTAAACACCGAGCTCTGGAAACACTCACATGAACCACATCAGTGCACATTTCTTACCTAGACAAGCAATGCTTTGCAGGCTCAAGCCAACGAGGTGAAACATTGATTACAAGATTATCTTTATTTGTGGGTGAATTCCTCTAGCCAAATCTGAACCACAGATCTTCGCATCTGAAAATAAAAGCATTATCTAGATTTTCTCCTGTGTTGCAGTTATTATAGCAGTACTGCCAGAGATTTCTTTTCCTTACCTCTGCCTTCCTTTGCCACTTTCCTGACTCTGGGGCAAGAGAAGCCATTGAGAGACAAGTCCTTCACAAGACAAAAAGGTGACTTGGGTTACATTTCTGCAGAGTAACTAAGTCACCACCTTCTGTCATTTTGGTAGTGATGGCCACACGAGCTCATCCCTAAATGCTCACATATGTATCTGAAGAGTGTATCTGAGAGCAGGTCTGTTCTCCAAGCAATGGCAAGCCAGGAACTGAGGAGATCTCATTGCCTGCCCATAACCCTGAATAAGCCAAGCAGGACAGGCCCAGAGGTGGTGGCCAGGTCCAACCAATAGTCCAGACATGAATGCAAAAGAATGGTGATGGGGGGGTCCAAGATCAAGTTAAGAAACCAGTTCACAAGTCAGGTCCAATGATGTCCAGGTAGGGCCATGGTTCAGACTGGGAAACATGTGCTGAGCTGTAGAAAAAATACCTACCATAGCCAGCTAGAGCTGGAGACAAACATTTCTCCAAATAAGTCTGGCAGGGGCTAATGGTCTCCAACTGAATTTTAAAAAGTTTCTGGGCCTTTTAAGGTCTAGGGTGGGTGGAGGTCCCAGGTGAGGCTGGCCAGGGTCATTATGGACTGTTAGTGCTCTCAGGGATCTGAGGGAGGGAATGAGGAAAAGAAATTGCAAAGCATACTTGTGTATATATAACACATACACAGATACATGTGTAACATATACACATTAACATTCTATTTCTTAAGTCCACTCTCTTAATTTCCAAGCATCTGGCTTATGATTTTAGATCCTCTAGGTCTTGGAATAGAACTGAACTCTGAAAGTGTATCTGATGCCACACAGCAAGCAAAAGATTAAGAAGTTAAAGAAAGCCACAGCTGCAATAAAGGAATTTTAAGTACTTTTAAACAAAAACTCCAAGCTGAGATAATGTGGCCTGCATTCAAATTTATATCCAGGATATTTTAAAATCTCTTCAAGGACATTTTAGTTTGCCTGGCTATAAATAATTATAAATCTGGAAATAATTTTTCTGTACTTCCTGCATCCTTATTTTTTTTTTATTTGCATTATTGCCTTCTACTCCCACTAATACCTGTTGTGTTCACTTTTTAGACTATTTGACCTAAATTGATTCCCCCTCTGATCTTTCCATACCACAAGGGTAACATTTCCAAGCTGCTGTCTATTATTTGTGGCCTTTGGTGGCACCAGTAGTCCTTCCTAAGTTAAAAATGAACCGAAAAATTAATTCACATGCTGTTTGCCTTTTCTCTTGGCTCACTAGGACACCAGGCTGGACTCCATAGTGAATCTTGAAATACCCTGATTTTTGAGAAAAATTTCCACTCCCAGGAGTCGCCCTTGCCATTGGTAGGGTTGTTACAAGCAGAGTACAGGCAGATTTGCATACACAGGATCAGGCTTGCAACTGTTGTGTTTCCTGGGCCAAGGTTATGTTCTAATTATCCTGCAGTAAGATATCTCAGGGCTGCTGAAAAAAAGTATATATTAAACATAAAACAATTATTCTTATGAGTAACTTCCTTTAACTCATGTCCCATTTTAATTTGGTTTTCTCAGTATTTGCAGTCTGTTTTTATGACAATTCCCGGTCAAATAATCTAAAGCAATTTTTAAAACATTTAATTTTGCAACTGTTCCCATACAAATGCATTTATTCTTCCCTCTTCATTGCAAATTTGTGTAATTAGGTTTCAATTTAGTTTATGTTGGATTTTTTTAATATTTAAAACTTCCTCCATGCCCTAGCATCACCTCCACCAGTGGTCCAGGTTGAAGTCAGCCAGATGTCAAGGCTATGGAAAAATGTCTTCTACTAGCTCTACTTTTGTTCAGTGGGACTGTGTGCATTTATGTCCCACATGGAGTTTACAGCTCCTGCTCTGCCAGCAGAAGGGGTTGCACAGATGCTCTCTAAGCTCCTCCACTGCATTGAGGGCTAGTTCAGACTGCCTTCTCTTGTGGTTTAAGTTAACTGAGTTAATTCTGTAAAGAACCAAATGGTGTATGCAAACATATTTGCACCTGCTGGCAGGTGGGTGGGAATGGGAACTCTAGTGTGGCGGTATCTTCAACTAGCAGAGATAGTCACAAAATGTGCACGTGTTTATGACCTAAATCAACTAAAACCTGGAGAGCCAAAATTGTGTGTTAAGCTTTGAAAAGAGAGGTGGGGGGTGACAAAGAAGAACAGTGCACGGTGCTGCATGGTAGCGTTGTGGGACACCGTGAGTGCTGGTGCAGGGCTCTGGGCTGTTCTGGAAAATGCAGGTGTGGAGCCAGCATACAGCAAACCCTCCCAGATTGCACAGGTGACTCAATAGAATTTAAAAACCCTCTGTATGGAAGAATTATTCAAGGGTGATTCATGACCACTGGCCTAAGGGAATTAGCCAGGGAGAGGAGAAGGGCAGTTTCGTCTTCTGAAACGGCTTCAGAGAAAATGAATCATGTTCAGACCGAAGTCCAGCCACCATGAGTGGCCACCATGCTCTGATCTGTAGGGACTGGCAGCTGCATAGCATGTCTTAACAGAGGAGGTCTGAAATATTTTAGAAATCACAGAGCAGCTAACGGCTCTTACACCAACCATTTCACGTAGGAAGAAGGTCTAGGCAGGGACCGCAGCTAAGCGCACCCAGGAGTGCTCTCACATACTGGAGAGCTGCAGCGAGTGCTCCTCTTCACACTGTGTGAGTCTGGTCATATCAGGGCAGAGACCTCACATCTGAGAAACCAAAACTGAGGAGAGTGGAAAAAGAAAACCAAGCTTGATGGAAAGTGTACCGTACATGCACATTTGTGTCCTTGCACCCTTTTCCATCTCTGTAGTTATAGGAGGGCTGCCAGGATCCAGCCTTCAATAAAAGGCATCTATTTCTGAAGTGCAAACCAGCACTTAGTTGCTAACAGCACACAGTAACTCTACACATCAGTGCAGACCAGGAAATGAAAAACGCCTTTTCTAACTATGTTATAATGGCAATTTTATGTAGATGGAACTTCAGCAGCAGATGCCAAGCTGGAAGCTAGCCACTCCGTTGGCTTTTCAGCACTAGCTTTGGTCTTTAGGAGCTTTTCACAGGCTGACAATGCTTCAGAAGAGTCTACTTTTGTCTGGGATTACAAAAATCAATCGGACCACTCGTACATAGCTTGAATGGTTACCATGTGGATAGCCACTTCAACCAACTGACATTTATTCCAGGTTATCACATCCAGTGTGCCACAGGAAGCTTGCTTCAGCTTTATGGTACTGTTTATCAGGAGACCATTTCCATTTTTAAACTCAGTTTTACCTTTCAAGGGAGAACAGATTATTTTTCTCCCAACAGGTAAAATTAGTTCCCACAGGGAAGGTGTGTATGTTGGTGATATGTCCCAAGCCTGCCTGGTCTTGTAAGCCATTTCAAGACCTCCACACAACACCCATGTCTACTGTTACACCTCTTGTTGCCTTTTAAACTTCCATAAAATGGATCTTGAGGTGTAACTACATTTCAATCCTTCTTTCAGTGGAGAAAAGCCATACCAGTTGGTGGGGTAGTATAGTTCTGCCAATGTTAAACCTCGTTTCAGTTGGTAAAGCCTTCTCAATCAAAACGGAAGCATTTTAAACATGACTATCACTCAAGGAACACCACAGCAGAGGGGCAGGTTTCCCAGCTTAGCCCACATATCCGCATTGCAGCCTTTTTGAAATAACAGAGACAACTCAAAATGTTCTGAAAGCCATCCAGCTTTGCTCTGGGGGAGTCACCTAACTCACTATCATGAAGTTAGTAGAGCACCTTATATATCCTTATATCTTTTCTGAGGATCAGACACCCCCACCGCCAGTTGATGCTTGGTTGCTGCACTCAGCCTGTTTGCTTTTCCTTTCAAGCTGTTCTTTGGGCCACCAGCAGTTGGGACAAATCAAAGAAGTTTTGAGACTCCTGTCTAAGTCAGGAAACTGGTTTTGTCCACCGCTGGTCTAAGATTCAGAGTGTGAGCATGGCTTAAAAAACCCCACATTTCCTTTTTCCACTTCCATCCCCAAATTATGCCTTGTATCTGCTGGGACACACTACTTAGCAACTCCATGGTGAATCAGACATATTACACAATGATTTGATTAAAGGAAGCATTCCTCTTCAGCTGAGACACAGTTATGTCATGGATCTGCACAGAAAGCTTTCCAAACTATCATTCATCCAACAGTCCAGAGCAGCTGTTAATATTTAAGGAGCACCAGAAGTTACTAAGTGTCTCTAAAATACCTATGGGATTTCAATGTTCCCTGTGAGGTGCACTTGATAGACTCATTGTGATTTTGGCCATGCCTTAGGACTGATTCATCTGTCCCTTGAGTATTTCCTAATGCATGGCAAAGAAAAGGTAGCAAAAGGTATGGTTTTCCGCAGAAAGTCACACATATGCATGATACACATATATTTTATATATCATGTATGTCTGTCTGTAATTATGCACAGAAACTTGCTCAGAAAACACTATTCAAACTCTAAACTTCAGAGCTCAGTGGTTAGGAAACACTACAAGAAAGGTTACCCATGCAAAACCTGGTGTAGTCCTGTATAACGAGTATTGGAGACCAACCTCCTGCCCCTTTGCTCTGGATAAAGGCCACCCCATGCACTACCTTGTGGGTGATAGTGGGACTTGAGTGCAACAGGGTGAGTCATATTTTGATTGCAGCTCATCCCAAATAAGAGTCTACTGCCCTGGCCCTACCACCAGCTACTCATCACCCCTTCTCTGCCAGGGATATAATCACACTTCCCAATCTGCCAGCACAGCTCCATCTGTAGTCATTTCCTAACTCAAATTCTGTCAAATGATCTGTATTTTTGGGGGTGGGGGAGGAGGGAGAGTTTATATGCTATTAAAGGGCAGGCATAACTATGCCCCTGCTAAGCGAGATCATTTTTTTCAAAACTGAGGAACGGCAAGATGTACTATTCTGCCAGCAGATCTGAGGGGTCAGCAACACATGAGACAGGATCCGCTGCAGCCAGAACATTGTGTCTGATTGCACCATTAATGAGCTCCTGTTCAATATTTCTTTTTCACCATATTGTTCAAGGCATGATACCAAAGTCTTAGTAATGGTACCATTCAAACCCTGTGGTGGAGACAGAATTACTAATACCTATAACACCCATCACTGTAGTATCACAAATACCCATTTGTTCATTAATTTTAAATGTCTGGTTTGATTTTTTTTCAGAAGCTTTAACATTATACAGCACTTTACTTGATTGGGGAACAACTTACATTGACTTTTGTTGCAAGCGTAAGCATCAGCACCTGAAGTTTGGAATACAGAATGTAAGAAACACATTTTCTTAAATAAGCTGTCAAATTGTCAAAACTTCATTAACATCATATAGGAATTAGAGCAGAACCAAGGACATATTTTTATTTTTCCAGGTCAAGATACAGCTCTCACAATCTCCTTCCTCAGTCCTTTGTCTCAGGCAATACACTTTTGCCAATTTCTATATCAAACAAAGCAGGGAACCCTGTAAAGCTTGGATCCCTCCCAGAGCCGATCTATGCTGCACGTTCAGCAAAGAAGAGTCTCAAGGGGAGAAATTATGTCTGATCATCCAATTAACAGTGTAAGTCTCATGACCGAGAGGATTTTGCTGCATGGGCAACCTTAATTTCTACTGTTGCCCAAAGACTAAGAACTTGATTTTTTTTAAACGTTAATAACAGAAAAAACAAAATGACATGACCGTTATTTCCTAGGTTTATAAAAGCATGTTGAAAGCCTAGAAATGTGCTTTTGTTGTCTTTTAGTACCCCAGCACACAGGAACCTTCATAAGAACAGTCTTGAAGACATCTGCCACATGAGCTAAAGCATAACTTACAACAGAGTTTGACCATTGCCCTGTATATTTGACACGATTTCTGTGTGCATGTTTGTATGTGTGTGTGTGTGTGTGTAGACACACACAGACACACACACACACAGAGTTAGCCAGCAGGATTCAGTGCTATTCTCTGACACTGGAAAGGATGAAACAAAGAAATACGTGCTACAAGAGGCACATGCTCTTCTTCTTTTCCTTCCCAAGCTTGATCAACTCTGTCCCACCCTGCTGTGATGTTCCTGTTTTGATTCTTCTCTGTTGATGCACTCCTCATCCCTAACAGTTTCTGCTTGCCAGTTGAATCCCTTCCTTCCTCCTTTCCTTCCTCCTTTGGGCTGCGAATCCCCATCCCAGGCTCCTTGCCCAACAATGCTTCCCCCTTGCTTAGTCTCTTCCTCCTTTCAGTCCTTGTATTTCACCAGAAGCCCCTTATTGTACAGTCTCCCTGCCCCAGATGGATTCTCTGCCTTCTCCCTCCTTGCCCAGACAGTCCCAGCTCTACTCCAAAGCTCTCCACCTACCAGGGTTTCATCTGTAGACCCTTCATCCAGCACCAGTCTTCTGCCTTGTTTCATCTGAACTCCTTTCCCAGTCCCAATTTTCCAATCAGTTTCACATTGATGAACCAGTTCCCATTCTCATCCTCCTTTTCCACTAGGATCCATCTCCTTATCAAGATTGTAATCTTCTTTCTAGCTTTGTCTACCTCAGTCATCCCTTAAAACCTGGCTCCCAGTTTTCTCTTCCACAATTTCTCTCTCCAGACTGCTTGGCTGCTAGTATATGGATAGATTACAAATGGAGAGAAGTGGTTCTGAAGATTTTGGTAATTAGCTCTGTCAAAAAAAAAAACCAAAAAACCCGCAGCAGGAGCTACAGAAGCAGTCTGGTCTTGTCCCTTTGACCCCAGACCTGAGTGGGAGCTGCTGCTGGCTGTGTCCAGACAGACATCTTAACCTGATCTCAGACACCTTAAGTACAGCATGTCAACCACACAATAACATTATCTTGCTTGATTACAACTTGAGATACAGAGTTTGAGATCTGGTCCCCAGGGAATGACAGCCTGAACCTTGGGGTCAGTATGACCTGGCACTTATGCCACTATAAAAATACCCAGGACTATCTTTGTCCTTCTAATACATCTGAATTGAGTATCAGTTATCTGCCTGTACTTATATTAGACAGGAAAAATCTGCTCCAAAGGATGTACAATCTAACTAGACACCCACTCCCCCCCCCCCCCCCCCCCCCCCCCCCCAACCAAAAACAACACCCCCACCCCCCCCCCCCCCTACCACCCCACCACACTACC